>JAJJWW010006307.1:0-156589 GCA_023531295.1 Papaver armeniacum | reverse complement strand
GAGGCTTCTCCTTTTCCAAGATAGATTTCGCAGCCAGAACGACATTGACGATGATACCAAATTTCGATCAACTTTGATAATATCAAGGCGCTGCCGCAACCATCCCACGTTGAACTCCATGGATTCACAGTTAGATATCATATCTTCCCACTTTTCAATACTTGATTCAGCAACATCACGAATGGATGCGCCTTCCATCTCGGTAATCATGGGTAGGAGACAGTTCATTGTAGTAACTAAAGCAGACAAGCAGTGCCGCACCACGTTCCTAGTTGCAATATGGACGTACCTTCTCCATATTTTTGCATACAGAGGTATAAACTCATTCCTCACTAGAAAACCGCCAACAGCCCGGTAACTAGAAGACAAGCATCTGATGTGAACATCGAAACGGAAGCCCGCATTGGGGTACTCGTAGGAAGAGATACCCAAATCAGCGTCTTCCACGTCAAGACAGAAAGTAGTTTGAGCTTGAAGGGGAGGAGTGGTTAAATCATCATCGTCAACCACTGTTACAGTGTTCCAGAAGGATACCTCTACAACAACAACAACAAAAAAAAAAAAAAAAAAAAAATCTCGCCACCTACCGGCCATGGCAGACAAATACATATTCACTAATGGAAAATATACCGGTATGATCTTCTTGACTCGAAGGATTCGGACAAGAGAATTATCACAAGGCTCAGGGATTCGGCCGCTCTAAAAGAAAGGGATGATTAGACGTCAAAGAAAACAAGAATTAACACTTCAAAATCAGAAAATATTTAAAATCATACTCTGGATACGAGCCGCTTGCGTTTAGCAGAAGAGTCTGGCTGAGTCTAAGAAGATGATCCACTTCTATCTGACATGATGAAAACAGAGAGTTTCAACAAGAGGATCTTTATCTTGGCATGATTAGGGTGTCCCTGTATATATATATGTACATGACAAAACCCTAAAACGAGACTGAATGGCTATAACAAACCAACTCAGAGTCCTAGTCAGCATACCTGACGATGCGAGGTCGTTGTTCCTAATTCAAAGCAGTGGCCACTCTCATGCTACAACAATGGTGGAGACCGACACAGCTGCTGCAAGCGGGGGCGGACGGGAAAATAATATAGAGGAAGGATGACCCCCTTTTTATACACACGGCGTTTTTGGAGTTCGAGTGTAAAAGGGCTTCCTTTTGTACCATGCACGGAGGAAGGCAGCTACCTGTGAGAGCCAACGGTCCATGGCCGGACTAGCAGTGCACAAGTGCCGCTCGTACTTATTACAAGAGTAGATCAAGTGCTTCCTGGTAATCCTTTCATACCTTGTCTTTTCAATTTGTTCTTGTCTGTCACCATCTATTGCTTACCCCGCAACAATGTCACTGTTACGTGCTAAGCAGAGGACTTAATGTTGATGGTGGTTTTAAATTCAGGGTCAAAGCTGTAAAATCCTGTATTTAATGTGATTTCACCCTGCGAGGGATAAAGCCATTTGAAAAGTGACGAGTGCAAAAACCCTCCTCGCTCATTGAGCAATTCAATATATATATATATGAAATTCACTCAGAATGGTGCGCATAGCAGCAATCCCAAAATATTATGTGAATTCTCTATTCTGCCAGCATTGCCCATTAATGCATGACTCGCTTGATATTTTCCTATGCTATGTTCCCAGCCGAACTCCCAATATTGACATGACATGACGATTAAATGTTCACTCTCAGCAGAGTAGCATGAATCTCCCGAAGTGCTAGTATTGAGATCTGCATGAAAACACCCACACAGATTACATCACTCTCTGACAAAGAGAATCTAGTATCGAAGCACTTTTAAGATAGCTCGATCACGCTTGAATTCCTTAAGGAAAATCTAGATTGTTAATATCGGTCTTAGATATGATTACGACCACATAATTTTTCCCCGTGTTTCAGCAATCCTAGAACACTTATCACAGAACTAGGCAATCATCATATTGACTGACGGTAGGCCCACTAATGCCCTAGCCGGTCGAACTCTGTTTAGCATACCCCGGCGCCGTCAAACGCCACACCCAAGCGTGAGTGGTCGCGCTGTCGAAAGAAAGCTCAAATGAGATAGACCGTCCAAAACGGTATCAGAAGCATCACGAACGTCCAACTTTGCCAGCCTGGTTGAACGGCTTGGATCCTCCTACGAACAGTTAAGGAAGTGCCAACATGATCACCGGCGGGCCCACTAGTGCCCTAGTCGACCGACTTGCCTGCGGCAAGCCTATAGGGTACTCAACCGCTTGCCCAAACTTGAGCAGGCACGATGTATTCAAAACCCTAAGTTTGGGTTGCGTCAGTTTACAACTGTCGCAAATTGATCGTGTCCGTCCAACTTAGCTAGCCTAATTAGACGACTTAGATCGCGTTTCAAACAGTCGAGGGGGTGCACATGGGTCCACCATCGGCCCAATTTTACCCTCACTTGATCGACTTGCCCGAGGGAAGTCAATGATATGCCAAATCGTTTGATCGAACTAATGTGGATATGGCTGTCTCAAAACCCTAATTGGGGTTTACGGCAACACACTTCTATCGCAAAGTGATCACAACCATCCATCTTCGCCAGCCTAAACGAGTGGTATAGATCTAGATTCAGGCGGTCTCGAAAATGTTAATGTGATCACCGTCGACCCACCTTTTCACATGACCGACCGACCTATTCAAACTAGGGCTCAATTCCTCGAAACGCTCGCCCAAAGAGGGGTGGGCCACACGGTTTTTAAACCCTAAGTTGCATCAACGACAATATGTAACTGCCGTAAATCATCTCGTCCACCCAACTTTGCTAGCCTAGTTGGACGATGTAGATTTATTTCCGGCAAACCAACAAAGTAGCATGGCAATAACCGGCCACCTCTCTTTCACGGGGAGCGATCGACCAAGTGATGGCTCGTCCATGCGGCCTTCAAATGATCACCCAAAGATGACCGGTCATGCTACCCTTTTAAGACGCCTAATCTGCGACTTATTCAATCGAGCTCCAAAATAATGATGCTTCATACACATCGATTACTTTGAGCTGTTTAATGCGATGTTTTACATGCATCGAATACATACATATTTTATGTCGGCCTCATGAACAACTTAGTTATTTCACCTAATAACACCATATGCTATTCTCTGCGGCAAGTCCCACGACTTGACCTACTCATTAGAGACATCAAACATGTCACAAATTGGGGGATACTTACTGGGTATTGGTCTGGCGGTTTACAGCGTGTGGCGTGCAACGCATCCATTATGAGAACATGTTAGGAAAGACGGACGGTTAACAATAATGAGAGTAGTGGGAGAACATGTGATCAGTCTTCCCTCATAATGGAAACACGATGATCACTACCTTACGCACAAACCCACTTCTCCACTAATTCACTTCATCCACTTCCTAAGAGGTCAGGGTGCTCTCAATGACTTGTATAAATAGATTTTCAATCTATTTCGAAAGACAGAACACAAGTGTTATAAACACAAGTAGTCAGAAACCATTTTATGATACACAAGTCATAAACAACCATACCTTCATTCTGATCTCAAACACCTTCTTCACTTCCCTCCCTAAGATCAACCCTTCTCCTTCACCTTGTGACCGAATTGAGTCTGTAACGACCATTTCTTGGTTTAGGCCAGAGTCTTACAGATTGATCTCTCGAATCTAAAAGTACTCCCGTGCAGTACATTTGTTTAGGGTTTGAATTCTTTTCTCATCAATACACCCAAATTTACCAAAAACCGCAGAATCAGTTTTTGCCCTCAAACACAAGGATCAACAAAACCTTTTTCCTCCGTTCACAAGAGCATCACTTTGTACACCATGACACCAAGAGAGGGTTTCTTTCCAACAACTTTCAAATTTTCTAGTAACAAGAGACACCCAAAGAATTGTATTTATAAGACTATCACAGAGCATCAAGATATCCCAAACAAAGATGAGTTTGTGGTTTCTTGGTTTCCATCTTATAAAAGGAATTTTTTGCAGATAGTTTATATTATTGTGAAGGAAACTCTTTTGATAAAAAGAGACGTCCTTACTTCTTCATGAAAGAAGACAATATTATTATCTTGATACAAAGTATCAGGGATTGAGCAATGAATCAATTCATCCTTTGAGGTGATGTACTCAGATAACTGAGATTTAAACTCCTCTTGTAATTTGTTCAGTTTGTTAAAACTAGTTGGATTACACATAGGAGGAGTATTACACTCACTGATTAGCAAATCAATATCAACCTCCACATGAATATTATTCATCATAACTTGATTTAGTCTGTCAAGAGACTCTTGTTCATTCTGGAGAAATAAATCAACATCAGAAGATAGATTTTCAAGTTTCTTTTCAAGTCCTGAAAACACTTCAAGGGTTTTTAAACCTGGTGGAGGTTTAGATAGAATTTCTTCTACGAATTTAATTAAATCAGTCATAGAAGAAAATTATGCAATCCCTGTATCGGATGGTGCATTTTTTGAGATAGCACTACTGTCCATAAAGTCAGATCGCTATAAACACATACTTATAAGGTCTTTAAACGTGTTTCCTGCTCTGATACCAACTGAAAAAGCGGGGGTACAACAACCACACCTAATATTTCGCTTAGCAATTTGTATGGACTAACTCCAATATACTTTTAAGAGAATCAACTAGACTCAATCTTATTAACAGTATATCAAAGAGTTATAATATCTCAATCTCTCAATTTAATTCTTACTCAAGCAAATAGAAATCTGCGAGTCTAATTAAATACAAGAGAGATAACTTGGATGGTACCAAAGACCAATATCCAAGTGTCAATCAATGTAAATCAACAACCAAAGGTTGGATATTCTAATTGATTGATCTAACGCACAACCTGTGATAAAATATATTGCGGAATAGAAATAACACAGACACCAGAATTTTGTTAACGAGGAAACCACAAATGCAGAAAAACCTCGGGACCTTGTACAGATTGAACACGTACACAATGTATTAAGCCGCTACAGACACTAGCCTACTACAAACTAACTTCGGTCTGGACTGTAGTTGAACCCCAATCAATCTCACACTGATCCAAGGTACGTTGCGCTCCTTACGTCTCTGATCCCAGCAGGATACTGCGCACTTGATTTCCTTAGTTGATCTCACCCACAACTAAGAGTTGCTACGACCCAAAGTCGAAGACTTTAATAAACAAATTTGTAACACTCAGAAAAATCTACGGTAACATATAAATCTGTATCCCACATAAATACCTACAAGTTTTGTTTCGTCTTTTGATAAATCAAGGTGAACATGAACCAATTGATAACCCGGACTTATATTCCGAAGAACAGCCTAGTATTATCAATCACCTCACAATAATCTTAATCGACGCGGCGAAAGAAGATATTATGGAATCACAAACGATAAGACGAAGATGTTTGTGATTACTTTTATATCTTGCCTATTGGAGAAATCAATCTCAAGCCAATCGTTACGATTGTACTTAGTATGATAGAAACATCAAGATCAGATCACACAACTACGAGAAAGTAGTATCGGTCTGGCTTCACAATCCCAATGAAGTCTTCAAGTCGTTAACCTACAGGGTCTCGATAGAAACCTAAGGTTAAAGGAGAATCGACTCTAGCTTATACAACTAGTATCACACAGGAGGTGTGGGGATTAGGTTTCCCATTTGCTAGAGTTCTCCTTTATATAGTCTTTCAAATCAGGGTTTGCAATCCAAGTTACCTTGGTAACAAAGTATTCAATATTCACCGTTAGATGAAAACCTGATTAGATTCAAGCTAATATCTTTCAACCGTTAGACCGAAACTTAGCTTGTTACACACAAATGAAATGCACGTTTTAGGTTTGTGTAACTGTACCCAAACATGTACATTTAGTTGGTTCAACAGCAGTTAACCAAATGGTTAGTCATATGAGCACTTTATATCAACCATATTCTTCTTTACCATAACTAGTTCAAATGACTCAAATGAACTAGTTAGAGAGTTGTTCAATTGCTTAGATCTTTATAATAGATACAATTGAAACAAAAACGATTTGCTTCACTAGAATCGATTCATGAACTTTATAGCCAAGGTTTGCAAACTTGCATTCCTTAGTTTATATAAGTTTAAGTTCACGAATAATCGTTTTTAGAAACTAACCAACTTAAGTACGCGGACTTAAGTACCCGGAATAAGTTTGTTTTTCAATTCACAAACTCCATCATATTTTCTCGAGTCGAGAACTTCCGACAGTACGCGAACTTGGTTCCGGTTTTCCTGAGAAGCAAAGTACGCATACTTTGGTTCAAGGAATAAGGACTTACACACATATGTGTTACCACACAATGTTTATATCCTTTCATGGTTATATAATCTAAACTCTCATTTCAATCATTGAAACATTCTTAGAGGACGTTATATAGTTGTTATTCACAAACCATTTTTCGTCAAAGCCATTTTCAAGTGATTGAAACATAGCATGACTTTCGTCACTAGGTAAAGATGAACTTGGCTAAAGCGAAAGCTTACCAACATATATTTCGAGAAATAGATAAGCGAGATAAACTCGGCTCGAAATAGCAAATGTGCATAATCATAGTCTATATAGCAAAACGACTTTGTCTCAAGATAGGAGATAAAGTACATAGACTTTTGAGTGATAGATAAGTTCAAGTCTCCACATACCTTTTAGTCGATGAAGTTCCACTAGTTCCTTGAGTAGTTCTTCGTCTTGTATGATGATTGCCATGGAGTCTTGAGCTCAACTACACTTTCTATCCTAGTCCAAGACTTAGCTAATAGTAGACTAGAAATCAAGACTTATAGTTTTGATCACTAACATTGACAAACATGCTTGAGATAGCAACGCATGCGAGTTCGACCGAGCAATGCTCTAACAAAAGCGGTGCTGCACACGAAGATTTGGTAAGTTCTACAACTAAATTAAGTTTTTACACTTGGTGATAATAACAATCAACTTCTTATTTGTAATACAGTAGAACCTCTATATAAGAATATCCTGGGGACCAGATAAAAATATTCTTATATGGAGGTTATTCTTATATGCAGGTCTACCTTAAAAATCAAAACCAAAAAATTGTTAAACATGTAATTAGGAAAAATAGATAATTACGCACACATGTATGAATATATGAAGTTTGGTATATCACAATCCACACAAAAATAATCACGGTATGAAAAATTGACAGACAAAATTATATGATCAAAGATATTTGCATGAGTCGTGCCGGAAAAACATAATCATACCCGCTAAAAAGTAAAAGGATTTTGCAAAATGGTTAAACAAATCTCTTCGTCTTAAACTTAATTTGATGTATGATAAGACCTATATAATCTATATAATAACGTCAATTATTCTTATATGGAGGTAGGTTCCTTAATACGGGACTGAAAAAAATATTTGACTTGTTCTTATATGGAGTTTATTCTTAAATATAACCGGCCCAAGTTAGGATCAGAAAATTTTATTCTTATATGAAGGTTATTCCTATATGGAGTATTCTTATATATAAGTTCTAATTTATAATGTTTAAAACACGAGAAGGTCGGGAGCAGTTTCAAAAAAAAAAAAAACACCGAAACAGTTCAAGTATGATGCTTGTTATGAAATTTTGAGAAAAAATGTTCTTGGGTTTGATTATCAACTCATTGTCGTGCAAAATAACGCCTATTTTCCAAGCATAAAGACTTTGTACCAGCCCAAGATGGGATGAAAGTACTACCTAATGGAGAGATTTGTTTTTATTACAAGTATCATGCGATGCATGTTTGAACAAAAGGTGTTGAAAACGCAGGGGTACCAAAATACACTATGAAGAGGCGAGGGTACCCAAATATACCTCAAGCTAAAACTTTTCCTACCTATAAGTCCTTTCTCCGAAAGTGATTGTCTATGGACTGAGTCGAGACAATACAACTAATCGGTTCACACTTCGTGTGATCGTCTATGGATACAAGATCGAGACAATACAACGACAAAGTATGTTTACTTGATACAAAGGTTCAGACTTAACCAAACACAATAGGATTGCTTATCAATTAAATAGGAATTAACGTTTGTGTGATTTACTTTAATTATAATAAAAAAATTATAATGCGGAAAATAAAAGTAAATGACACAGCAAGATTTTGTTAACGAGGAAACCGTAAATGCAGAAAAATCCCGGGACCTTGTCCAGAATTGAATACTCTTAGGATTAAGCCGCTACACAAAATTACACCTAACTTTGTATAGTTGAGACCAAGTAACTAACCATATAGTTCACTTAGTTCCGTCTATATTCCCACACCTCCGACTTGTGAATAAGTCACGTACTTGGAACAATTCCTTTGGTTCGTATTCCAAACAGTAAAGGAACAACAAATTTGTTTGGTATCAACTCTATTCAACCAAGTGATATGAGTCACACAAAGTCTCTTCTGTTTATCTTAACATAAACTCCTTCGTCGGGTCCTTAGATCTATCTTATGTTCAATTACCCAAAGGTAATCGTTTAATATTAAGCCAATCAATACCTTTAATCACAAGGAAACGTATTGATGTCGATCTACTCAATTAATCAATCCAATCTACCACAAGGATATATCGATTATTAATTGGATCCTCTTTTACCGAAACAAGTATTGTGTACACCAAAGATTATAAAACCCAAGTCAGATCTTCAATATCCTCTTTGTCTTCAAATCTCCTTAAATATTCAATAAAAACCTGCACACAATCACTTGAATCTCTTGTGATCAATCACGCATGAACGGAGTCTCGTAACAATGGATTATCACAAGATCGTCTTTAGAACTAACAGCAGTCTAAAGATCCATGTCGAAACTCTGAACTAGTTTGAGTGAATCTTATATTAGAATAGAATATTCTCAAGAATAAACAAACTAGGTGCAATCAGATTTCAACCACCGTTAGTCAATCAAATCAATCGAAAACAAAGATAAACCGCAATTATCTAGTTTCCCACCAACGGGTCACGCTAGAGCTTCTCAATCCCAAAGAAGACTTTAAACTGAGCGGCCGTAAGAGATTTCGCCTAATTAGGTTACTCTCCTCTCCGAATAGGCGGCTACACCAAGAATAACAACAAAAGAGTAAATCATTGTTACGAAGGATTAGTTTGCTAGAAAGGCAAACTTCGTGTATTTATAGACAAGGAAGTTTGGATACCAAGGAATTTCCAAAACCGAAAATATTCTCAAGATATTCATAAAAGAACAGATTCGGTTTTCATAATTCCTGGAAATGCACTGTCCAAAAATAACGATCGAAATCTCTCGGAAAATCTAATTAGTAAATGCACATTACTAATTCTATAATTTCCCTAAAAAATGAAATTAATAACCTTAATTAAAAGATTCTTAACTTACTTATGTTTCGATCCTGGGATTCTCTTCCCTTAGCCGTTAAGGAATATCTTTGAACAATTACAGAAATAAACATTCACAACACGTGTTCAAAGTTTGTCGACATCTTAACTTTGTAAGTTCTCTTTCACACTTACAACCTTGAAACCAATTTTCCACACTTCCAAACAAGTTTAGAATTGGTTCATCTGACTTTCAAGAACTATGTGATTGATCAAACCAACATTCAATCACAATCATGGGTTTACGGTTCTACCAAAATAAGTTTTGGATTTACCTCCATGTGAGTATAGTCACACTAGCTTCCCAAAGCTATAGTCACCCACATATATATGGTATCTAACTTCCACATGTCCAAGGATCGGTTCCCCTTTTCTAGGTTGCACACCATAGAAGGATCGGTTCCCTTTGATGTACTGCACCCCATACTAGGATCGGTTCCCTTTCCATTACTAGGATCGGTTCCCTTTCCCTTACAAGGATCGGTTCCCTTTCCCTTACAAGGTCGGACATACAAAATCCGATCATACCACAGGTGATTACTTAAGATCGGTTTTACTAATAAAAGTTATACCAATACATAAGTCAGGCCTTTGTGAACAGTTCTACCAAGAACACAACAAGTTGTGATCGGTTATACTCTATCACACATATTGGTTGTTCATAAGATATGCAATGAATAACAAAACCAATAACACCTGGCAATTTCCTTTTCGGTTCACAAACAAGTTTATGAACTTACTTCCTTAGAACACATGTAAACATTGTTCCCTAGGATGAAATCCTCACCTCATACCCATACATAATCACAATAGCATTCAAATGATTATGGCGATGTCTTATCTACAAAGTTTAATGGTTAAGCAATAAACCTCGTATTGTATTCCTTAATACTATGTCTATCTAGAGTTCAAATATGCTTCGCAGTTATGTTTTCAATATGCACGACTTGAAAGATACGTTAGGGAATGAAACAGTTCAAGTCAAATATCACTAACCTCAAGTGGAAGGATGATTGTTGTCATTGTATCTCCTAGATTCTTCACATCTTCAAGTCTCCACAATACTTGTAATGTATCATATCCTAATACTTTCAAGCTAACCTATACGAAGTTTAACTCTAGTACATAATCAAGTGACTCTTAACATGAGTTTTGATTCACCAAAATATGACAACCAAACTTGACATACCAACACCTGGTGGGTTCAACCGAGCCATGCTCTAACAATCTCCCCCTTTGTCAATTTTAGTGACAAAACTCTTACATCATATGGATAAACAAATTACAATAATTCATTACAATCCGCTTGATTTCCGATTCAACAGCACAGTGAAACTGCTTACATTCAATCAATGAAAATGTCGATGTTGACATTATAATAACAAAGCTATTACTCCCCCTAAGGAAGATAGGTAGATATTCAATACGTGCATCTTTGTTATACCAATAATATGACATGTTACTCCCCCTTAGTCTTTGCTTTCACTCTTTCGTTAGATAAAAACATTCAAGTACCAATGTTCTTTTCCCTAGCGATGCCAATCAATATAAATATCAATGCCAGCATCACCTGTTTACTCCATATATTTCTCCCCCTTTTTGTCACAAAAATAAAGAAACGAAAAAAAATAAAGGACAACACGAAAAGAATCTTACAAATCTCAGAATAGACTTGCAAAAACGTAGAGTTAGGCACAAGGGTTCCACACATCATGTTCTGATAACCAATATCAAAACCGAAACTACAAGTAGTCTTATTTTGATATGTTACCACGGAAACAATTGTCCGAAATAATTTTTCCAATTTAGTTTAGCAAACCAAAAACAACTAAGCATGTTAGTCCCTTTGCTAAACCGATTGTTCAAAAACAACCGCTTAATTCGACAAGACCAAAATAAAGATAAACTCCATTTTTTCTCACCAGGTTCTAATTATCCATAAACTTAGACCTTTCAATTTTAAACAAGACAAGTACTAGGTTAGTTAACTAGCATTTCTTGTTTAGGCATTCGATTAGACTTGAATAACCGAAACCTTACTTCGATAAGTCTAACTAAGATTAGAATTAACTTAGTTTCTTATCCGGAATCGAATTGGACTAAACAACTCATCCCGTACACATATTATTTCGTTAAGCCATAAATAATTCATACAAACCAAAATAAATCAACTTGCATAATTATTCACCTCAACCGGAAGCAATTGAAACAACATAGACATTATAAGCACCGCAATTGCACCGTAATTTTGTAAGCCTAAATGATTGATACCATACAAAAGCAAGATAACAATAGTTTTTCTTAACCGAAACCAATTGAATCACACACACACACACACACATCAATTGTACCGAAATTTTATAAGCCTAAACAATTGATACCACACAATAAAGCAAGATAACAATAGTTTTTCTTAACCGGAACAAATTGAAACACACATCCACACACGCATCGTGGAATAAATATCAATTGAACCGAAATTTTGTTAAGCAAAAGCAACAAATATATATAATATAAACTCAGGCTTTTCTTAAACAGGAAAACAACTAACTAACAAGATTGTTACCTCAAATTTCGCATCCACTTCTCCAATATGATTGCATCTTCGTCCAGGGAGAATTGATATCGAAATATCACCACGTTATCATCCTTATGCGTGAAAAAAAAGAAAAACAACATACCTCAACCTTTACCAGAGAAAGGTTGAAAACCGGTTTTAACAATTGCAAGCAAAAGTTGAAAACCTTTTATGCAAGAAGAGGTCAGCTACTTAGTTCTTCGTCACTACGCTCGAAACAAATATGCTTTTATGCTAAACCAAAACCGATTCAACATATTGTGACTTTTTCACATATTGTTTCTATCAGAACCCCTTATAATCCTTTGATAAAGCCTACCTACAAGGGCTAGAACTTAATCCCACTAAATCAAAAAGTCACCCAAACCATGAGGGTTCACAATATATGAGATCGAATATCAAGGTAGTAAAACCGAGATCAAACATCCCATAAACCAATTTGCAATACACCATAAATATTCAACATGAAATCAAGTATTGCAATTACCTCTATCTTGTAGGGAATTAAATTGCGAAACCAACGCAAAGAAAATGAGGTCATTCCGAGTTCGGACGAAGAAGTTATGGGCAAAACTGTTTTACACTTCTTCGTATGGGGACCTCTCACTAGGATCGGTTCCCTCCATTGCATCTATCACTAGGATCGGCTCCCCAAGAGTTACTTGTGACGGATCACAACACTAAACTGTTTTTGACATAACTTTTGCTTACGATGTCCGAATTTAGTGATTTTTGGCTCGTTTTAATCGTAAAAACAAGAGCTACACAAATATGATCAGTAGATATCAACATCATAAACTCAAAATTACCATTTCTATAAAAATCTCAAATATAGATAGATAATGTATGAGTATAGAAGAAAAGCAATCTCCCTAAAGATGTTAATTAGTCATATAATAACCGAGAGATCATGTGCTCAGTTTTCTCATGTGCTTCCTCACCTTTCAAAAGATTGAGCACCAAGGTGAGCATTCACATATCAACACAACTAGGTTGTGTTGAGTTGATCCTTGTCTTGTTCGTCACGAGTGACTATGACAGAATCATCATTCTTGACCTCTTGCTTGGTTTGTTTTCTCTTGTTCCATATCTTGTTTTTCTTCTTTGACTTGTGATGAAGAGTGTCATTATCACAACCTTTACTAGTACAAGAGATTTCAGACATAATGTCTTTCTTTAGTCTTTCAAGAAGACTCTTGTAATTATTGTCACCAACAATTAACAGCTGAGAGTCATTCTTGTGACTAACTTTTGGTCCCTTCTTGGCTATGGAGGACTTAGGGACCCATTTAGAGTTGGGTTTCACAGGAGCAGCTTTCTCCTTCCTACCATGAGGATCATTGTCCTTTGAATATTTTGCGAAACACCTTTTCTCCAATTTGGAACATCAGATCTTGTTTTTGCATTTAAAAAGTCATCTCTCTTTCTATAATTGGGTATTTTATGAGGTGACCTTGTCGAGTGATATGCAAAATTTGAACTATCATTATAATAATTATTTTGCCTAAACTTAGGACAATAACGATCTGAGCTTTTATGAGGAGAAAACTTATCCAGTTCATTTGATACAAAAGAAAGCGCATCTTGCATCCGACGAACTTTGCATCCCCATTGCAAGTGTCATTTATTACCACAATAATAACAATGCTTAGTATAAATATACGAAGTATGAGTTTTGATGTTACCTTTTTGTGGATCCTCTTGCATTGTAGCTCGACGAGTCTTCTTCTTCTTCTTCCTCTTATCTTTGTTCAACGTTGTTGCTTTCTTGACATTAGCCGAAGTGCCTTCTTTGATTACTGCTGGTTGAGCACTATTCTTAGGCTTGGCAGACTTTTCTTCTTTACAAGAAATATGAGTATCATTGTCATCAGTGGAAGCCTCTGATTGAGAAGAATTAGTAGCTTTAACAAATTTTACCTCTTTGTTAATATTTGAAGCATTTATTCCCTTATAGCCCAATCCTCATGTATCACGATGATTTCTACTTGCTTCTAACATTGAGGTTAACTTGTTTGAGCTTTCATTGGATTTTTTCAGTTCCAAATTTTCTTCTTCCAACGTCTTGATTTTATCAAGAGCACCGGCTAGATCAGCCTCAAGGCGTTTTTCTCGTGAGAGATATACACCTTCTTTCTCTTCAAAACTCTTTTGTTGAGAGTTAATCCTTGCATCAGATTCAACAAGTTTCTCTTCCAACAAGTGAATTTTTTTCAAGAGCAACATCACGCTCTTTCTCTAACAATTTTTTTGAGAGAGACTAGCACTGGATTTTTCTTCAAGGCCCCGTACTTGTCGAGAATTAAATATTGCTTCCGATTCGGCACGTTTCTTTTCCGACATAAACAGTTCTCTTCGAAGATTTTCACATTCTAATTTCTTAGAATTTAGATCGTTTGTACGATCTTTAAGAAGATAATCACAGGTTTGGTGACCAATATAATATCCTTGAAAAACCTTCTTCAATTTCTTGTTCTCACGACAAAGAGGAGTCATAAAACCAAGAAAATCCGAAGTTCTCAGCTTTTTATTTTTCAAAGGTTCCAGCAGTTTAGAGTATTCTGAGATATCCTCTTCTACTTCTTGTTCAAAATCTGAGTCATCATCATCGGAAATTTCATCTAACCTTTCTTGTAGATATATTTTCCAGTCATAAGTTTCTACATTATTAACAAGATTAACTTGTCTCGTAGAATCTCTAGAGATGATTTCTTCAGATATTGAATCGTAGATGCCATCATCAAGTGTTAATCCAGAACTCTTGATGTCGTGTTTTACGTTAACTGATTCAATTCTTATAGGTTGGATCGCACCAAACACATATTGTTAAATCTTTTCGTGTTTGCCTGCTCTGATACCAATCGAAAAGGCGAGGGTACCCAAATATACCTCAAGCTAAAACTTTTCCTACCTATAAGTCCTTCTACGAAAGTGATTGTCTATGGACTGAGTCGAGACAATACAACTAATCGGTTCACACTTCGTGTGATCATCTATGGATACGAGATCGAGACAATACAACAACGAAGTTTGTTTACTTGATACAAAGGTTCGGACTTAACCAAACACAATAGGATTGCTTATCAAGTAAATAGGAATTAACGTTTGTGTGATTTACTTTAATTATAATAAAACAATTATAATGCGGAAAATAAAAGTAAATGACACAGAAAGATTTTGTTAACGAGGAAACCGCAAATGCAAAAAAACCACGGGACCTTGTCTAGAATTGAATACTCTCAGGATTAAGCTGCTACACAAAATTATACCTAACTTCGTATAGTTGAGACCAAGTAACTAACCTTATATTTCACTTAGTTCCGTCTGTATTCCCACGCCTCCGACTTGTGAATAAGTCACGTACTTGGAACAATTCCTTTGGTTCGTATTCCAAACAGTAAAGGAACAAAAAATCTGTTTGGTATCAACTCTATTCAACCAAGTGATATGAGTCGGACAAAGGCTCTTCTGTTTATCTTAACATAAACTCCTTCGTCGGGTCCTTAGATCTATCTTATGTTCAATCACCCAAAGGTAATCATTTAAGATTAAGCCAATCAATACCTTTAATCACAAGGAAACGTATTGACGCCGATTGACCGGTTGTCAGCCAAGCAAAAATAAATTACACTTTCTTACTACTCAAAATATAAATATAGCAAGGGCAAGAAAGGATCGTTCCCACAGAGAGGACTAAGGTTGTCAAATTGTTTCGGTTTCCTATAAATAACACCGGGGGGTTTTCTGATTTTTATATACTAAAATAAAATAAAAGCAAATGAAGAAAAGTAAACAAATAAATTCAAAGATGTGAAAGCATTGGTTAAGGATTTCGTTTTCATTCACAAACATATTCTTATCTTAATAACTAGAATTGATATTTTAATCTCTATTTTATCAAAGGCCCTAGAATACCTTGATCGCAAGTATATCCCGCAAATCTCCTCTTGTCATCAACAAACACATTAAAAGATGCGAATATGAATTCTATCTAAAAGAACAACCTAACGTGTAAAAGCACTAATCAAGTTTAATTCCCTAGATGCATTAGGTTCTATGAAATCAGGCCAATCAAAGCAATCGAACGTGTAAAAGCACTAATCCGATTTAACAAAGGTTATGGTTCACATAAGATCATAAAAATATATCACTACAAACTATAATCATATTTATGCTACTTGCAATCAGGAATTATCACTTTTGCGTATAATAACCCTAATCTAGCAATAAAGATGAAAGCAAACTCAATCGATTCGCGACTCGACTAAACAAAGCATTCAAATCATGTAAAAATATTGATGGTGAATCATAAACGATAATACTGAGACAAAACTAATATATCAAACAAGGATTCATGTTATGTGAAATCAACTTTATCCATAACCAATAGAAAACTCTAGCTCATGTTCATGGAGTTCATAACAAGAAGAAAAATCAAGGTTTCCATCTTTTCTAAACCCTAGAACAAAAGTAGAGGCAAAAGATCTCTCCTCACTATTTTTGTGTATTTTCTCTCTCCCCAAAAGTTATCCCCTTAGCAAAGTGACTGCCCTTAACGTACAGCGGGGGTCCCAATAGCACTGCCCTGTAAAATGACCATTTTTTCCTTTTAGTCTTCCAAGTTCTTTTGCCCATAACTTCTTCATACGAGCTCTGAATGACTCCGTTCTTTCGCCATTGCCTTCGTCTTTTCGTCCTCTATAAAATTATGACTAGAAATCCTCCATTGGCACGAGTTCCACTGGGTCTTTGGCCCTTCTCTACTTATAGACTTCACTTTTGTAGTTATTTCCACTTCTTTTCGATGATTCATCTAATAAAACACAAATAAAAGAAAACAAGCGTAATATACAATAATTTGCAAGAATATAAACAATAACTAGCATGGAATTAGCACCAAATATATGTGAAATATGCACTTATCAAATTCCCCCACACTTGGCTTTTGCTAGTCCTCGAGCAAACTATCTAAAGTACAACAACTCCATCTCGTCGAGGAAACGGTTGCACTTAGCATGTGCAACAGGCCTTTAAACCCCTAGGTGTCCCTAGTGGACGAGTTATAGTCTCGTGAGGGTTTACTAGAGATATACCCACAAAACCTATTTTTCCAACTTACTAGTTCTCCGAAATGATAGCATCCAACGCGCTAAGAAGACATAGAAATTCGGCACACTAGTAATAAGAAGTTAGACACATAAATGAACACAATCTCATCTTTAAAAGTTGAGAGAGAAATAACCATCCCTTATCGAAAGAAATTCGGGTTCGGAATGATCAAAAGTCTCGACTCTGCCTCACAAGAAAGGGTTTTATGAAATTTCTCTCAATAATAAACAACTTTTTTTATGGGTCACACATGTGTCCAGGTAGGAATGAAGAGAGAATCCTGCGACACGTTGAATAGTAGGAAGGCAAAACCCTCCGAATTGTTTTGAAAACCCACATCTTTTATTCATTTTGAAAACCCTTTTTCTGACGATCTCTAAGAAAGGAAATCAACCACTTAACGAAGGTGGGAATATGCTTACTTACCTCGTTATCCGTTCGACGTGCAGCTAGCACCACTCTCACAGCATCCATAGAAACGTCTTCGGTCTTCAATCTTTTTCTTCATCTTCGTCTTCGGTCTTCAACTCTTGATGATAACTCTTGAACTTCGTAGAATCTTGACAATGTAACTCTTTTCCTTATTGCTTGGAACTTCATTGTACATATTCCTTCTTCCATTGGCTTTATTGAAAGAATACAAAACTAAAACCGAACTATACAAACCCAAAATATGATACAATGAATTTTTCTTGTCTTTTTTTTTTTTTTCTATTTTTTGTTCTTCTTTCTTTTCTCTCTCTTTTTTTTTTCTTTTTTAATTGAGACAAGAAAAATAAAACAAATACAAAATGAAAACAAAACAAAACAAAATAATAAAACTAATAATGCACCAAACAAAATTTTTCTCTTGTCTCTTTTTGTTTTTTTTTTTAATCTTTGTTTTACTTTTTTTTTCTTCTTTTTTTTTTTTTTTTTTTTTTTTTTGACAAGAGAAAATGAAATACAAATAAATATTAAGTAAAAATGCAAGTACAAAGGCCATGGTGTAAGTACTTTACCGCTTGATTCTTCACAACTTGTATGTCTTGATATCATAAACTTCTCGAATTCTCATCTTGATAATCTTCACTCTTGTACAATAGTCTTCAACTTATAAAAATTCTGCTCCTTGTCTTGTTGCTTTACTTGAATCTGAAATCTGCTCATTTCTCATCTTTGTTGCCTGTAAACCTTGAACGTCTTCAGCTTTCCTTCAAATTTTTGATGCTCCTCTTGTTGATGATGATAGTGTTTCTATGGACCTGTTGGTGTATAGAGAGATAAAGTGGATGGTGCTAACTGCGAACAAGATTACAAGTGGTATGTAAATTAGCAATTCGATGTCACCATCATGATTGACAAAATAGCACTCGAGAGATCAAAATAATGCTTCTATGGTGGGAGGTTGGGCAGCTCACCATTCTGCACGGAATTTACGTACGGTGACACACACTCTAAAAGCACATATTTAGACACGTACAAAGAATTGAAGGTCGGTGCCTCATATTATGTAACATGGGTAGTCTCAACTATAGGGGACCACAACTCTACTACTGAATTCAGTCTGCACCTCATTTGCCACTGGCATGGTTAAATCCAACTTTAACTCTCATACAATTAAGAAACCCGATCATGTTCTCTGTCATCTCTAAGTTCAGTCACTCTTATGAGATTCTCGATGTAATCTTAGCAACATGTATACTATGTGACTCTAAACTAACCACAAGTTGGAGTTTTTTTTATTCACTATTTACACAAAAGTTGAAAAATTTGAAAGAAAAATTTACAATGCAAATGCTTAACCACTCCCCCACACTTAAACTTTACATTTTCCCCAATGTAAATTGAATCGTCTAAAGAAAGTCAAGGTTGGAAATTTATAATAATATGCTACAAGCAAAAATAAAAACAAGAAAAGAAAAATTAAAAGATAAGAGATACAAAACCTATGGGTTGCCTCCCATGTAGCTCTAGGTTTAAAGTCGTCAGCCCGACTATATCTTTGCAAGATTCATTCCCCATATATCAACAATCTGAAAAGTTGAAGACCCTTCCAAAGAACCTGTTTTGCAAACACTAGCTTCACACAAATATTAGTAATATAAAAGAGAAATGAAGCTATTAACCGATAAAAGTCTCCCCCACACTTATTCTTGTCCACACTTGGAAGTGTATAAAGAATATAGAAGTCGGGTACTTCCACGGTTTCTTGTTCCAAAACCTGCATAGTATGAGAATCAAGTATCTCTAATGGCGGAAATCGAGAAACAAAGTCATTCAACAATGTTTTCGAAGCACATACATTCAAACCAATAAGAGGTAAAGGAGAAGAAACAATAGGCAACGGGTTAGACAAACCTTGCACAATCTCTTGTATCACAAAATCCTTTTCATCCTTGAAAAAGTCAAGTGAATTATTCTACTCTTGTATATCATGGTCCTCTATCAAACCTTGCAACCATTCTTCATCCGTTTCTGCCTTAACCAAAGTATCAACATAAACATCATCAATACAATCATTTGCAAGCTCAATTGGGTCTTCCATAATATTGGTCATATCGGTTTCATTCTCAACACACTCCTCTTTGTTGTAAGGCACACACTCTTTTGCGGATCCAAATCTCGCTATAAGGAACTTTTTTAGAACACTCAAAAATGCATCATCCTCAAGCTCCACCCTTTGAATAGGCTCTTGATCATTATTAAGATCAATGCTTGAGTAATCTACACAAGTGTCGACATATTCCTCTTCAACTTCACCTTGATCGCAAAAAGATTCCATTGTACACTCCTTGGGGATGTCACCATAAATTGGTTCAAGCAATGTATCATAATCACCGTCACTATCATAGTCAACATAAGATTGGTCCTCGCTGAATTTAGTGTTGTTAATCTCGAACTCATCCTTTTGAATAGGTGAATGATCATTATTACGATCAAGAGTTGAGTTAACTACACAATTATCAACGAAAGTCCCCAAAGGTTCGCCTTTTTCAACATTAGCATCAAACAAATATTCATTACAAACCACAGGCACATTAGAATAGTTATTGCTTTGAAAACAAAATTCTTCTTCATACCTTTCTTCCTTGTAATCATCAATGCTTCTTCGTAAGATATTCATACCTTCATGAAGTTCTTGGAGTTGCTCGTTTGTAGCCTCTTTATCTTTTTGAAACTCTTGTCATACAAAGTTGGAAAAGTTGTCTAACAAGTTAGATACTTGTTGTTCACGAGCATAAGAATCCTCCAATCCTTGTGGTTGTTCACACACGTACCCGCCATAAGGATGTTGAGGAAAACCATAAGATTCCATGGAATATTGGTCATAACCAATGAATTGGTTTTGATCATACCCCTGGAATTGGTAGTTGTCATATTGTTGAGGTTGTTGAAAACCGCATCCATCCATGTAGTATGGTTTTGATCATACCCCTGGAATTGGTAGTTGGCATATTGTTGAGGTTGTTGAAAACCGTATCCATCCATGTAGTATGCTCCTTCCATGAGAAACAAGTACATGAAATAAGATTCTCAAACCAAGGTTAAAAACCAGAAAATTAAACAAAAACAAAACTAAAAACAAAAAAATAAGAAACCAAAAACAAGTGACAACCGCTGCCTCCCCGTAATGGCAAGCCAAAATTTGACCGGTTGTCAGCCGATCAAAAATAATTTACACTTTCTTACTACTCAAAATATAAATATAGCAAGGGCAAGAAAGGATCGTTCCCATAGAGAGGACTAAGGTTGTCAAATTGTTTCGGTTTCCTATAAATAACACCGGGGGGTTTTCTGATTTTTATACACTAAAATAAAATAAAAGCAAATGAAGAAAAGTAAACAAATAAATTCAAAGATGTGAAAGCATTGGTTAATGATTTCGTTCTCATTCACAAACATATTCTTATCTTAATAACTAGAATTGATATTTTAATCTCTATTTTATCAAAGGCCCTAGAATACCTTGATCGCAAGTATATCCCGCAAATCTCCTCTTGTCATCAACAAACACATTAAAAGATGCGAATATGAATTCTATCTAAAATAACAACCTAACGTGTAAAAGCACTAATCAAGTTTAATTCCCTAGATGCATTAGGTTCTATGAAATCAGGCCAATCAAAGCAATCGAACGTGTAAAAGCACTAATCCGATTTAACAAAGGTTATGGTTCACATAAGATCATAAGAATATATCACTACAAACTATAATCATATTTATGCTACTTGCAATCAGGAATTATCACTTTTGCATATAATAACCCTAATCTAGCAATAAAGATGAAAGCAAACTCAATCGATTCGCGACTCGACTAAACAAGCATTCAAATCATGTAACAATATTGACGGTGAATCATAAACGATAATACTGAGACAAAACTAATATATCAAACAAGGATTCATTTTATGTGAAATCAACTTTATCCATAACCAATAGAAAACTCTAGCTCATGTTCATGGAGTTCATAACAACAAGAAAAATCAAGGTTTCCATCTTTTCTAAACCCTAGAACAAAAGTAGAGGCAAAAGATCTCTCCTCACTATTTTTGTGTATTTTTCTCTCTCCCAAAAAGTTGTCCCCTTAGCAAAGTGACTGCCCTTAACGTACAGCGGGGGTCCCAATAGCACTTCCTGGTAGGCCCGAAGATGTGTTTATAATTATGTATTTTACGGCCTACGGTTATACCGCAAGTGCACGGTGTCGCGATGTAGCACTGGGCACGTACGGGTCGAACCACAGAGACTTGTGGTGCCCTTATGTGATCTAAGGCTGCTTAACGACTTCAAGTGGTGGTAACAAAGTGACGAGAAGATATGTTGTGCCGATACGGCTAATGTTGAGCTAAGTGAACCTAAACTAAGGTATAAACAAGTAGTGACAGGGGATGCTAAGGTCTCACTTCCACCACTAACTCCTATTCTCGTGCTCAACCTGAGTTGAGCTCTTGTTCTTATGCCGGACAAGTGAAGCTTGTCACTTCATCACTTATCTAAGAGTTTCTCCAAGTGATAACTTAAATAGCAGCTAAGGCACTAACCCTAAGTACTAGTTGTCTAATTTAGTACAACTAGTCGGGGGAATTAGTATTAACATTAAAAGCAAGAGCTGAATCACTCTCAACTCGGTCTTAACCTAACTACGGTGCATCCATGGCTTTGGTATGCCTTGTGAGAGTAAAGAGTTGAGGTGATAAAATTTAAAGCTATCTAAAACAATAATCTCTCAAGAGCATTCAACACAGTTCAAAACATAATTGGGAATTAGGGTTTCAGTGAAACCCTAACAACTAAATTAAAACAACAAAAACAGAAATTGAAACTAAGTGACAGCACTGGCTAATCCAGGCGTAACCCTAAAACATCACAGGCCAGTTCTTATTTATACATGCCTCCCCTCAAAACACCCAAACCCTAAATTAATTTCAAAACATAAATTAAAGATAAAGCAAATTAAAAACTTGTACCCATACTCTCGCGCTGTTCTCCCCTCGTCAATTCGGCTTCAACAACTCCTTTGCTTCGATTTGTGGTGAAACCCTAGTTCTAGTTATCTCAAACCTAGCTTCTAGGGTTTTGAGAGAAGCTATGATTGAGATGACTAGACCTAGAGAGCTGGGTGCGGTACTACGATGGGGTTGTTGGTGATGGAAGAGGGTGATGATGGGTCTGTGAACGGTATGGGAGAAGGTGGTGAAGGGATGGTGGAGACGAGGAAGAGCAGAGCTCTGCTCTGTCGAGTGAGGGAGAGGTGAAGAAAGAGAAGGAGAAGAGAGGAACTGAGTTCTCTCGATAGGGTATAGGGTTAGGTATTTTGCTGTGAGGCGGGTGCAGCGAGCCTTGATGAGACTGGCCTAGCGAGCGTAGGATGGAGCTGGAGAAATCTCAACGGCTGAGAAAGGTAAGCGGTATTGGAGTGATTCGATGTTGAGCGGACGCAGCAAACTTCGATGCGCATGAGGGAGCGACCGTAGGATGTAACTAGATGCGATCTCAACGGCTCTGGATAATCGGGCTCGGATCCGGGTCTAGCTCAAGCCCATTTCTTGTAGATGAGTCGCTACTTGTTGGGTTGCAAGCTGATTGCGCGCGGGCTTTGGCTCTCTGCTCCATAGATACTTGCCTCCGATTCTTCGCTCTTTTGGCTCCTCAGTTTCTCCGGACTTTATTTAGTACCTAAAAATACAAAATTAATTAATACAAATATTTATTCTTGAAAACAAAGAAAACACAGAATGCAGGATAATATCGATTCATGAGCACAAAAGATGAGTAAAATGCCAATAAAAAGGTGTATAAATATGCACTATTTGGCACTCATCAAATACCCCCAAACCTCCGATTTTACTTGTCCTCAAGTGAAACGAGAAATTAGGAAATCCTAACTATACCACTTTGTCGTAGGTCTCTCGAATGCATTTAGCGTATGCACTAAGCCTTTAAACCCCTAGGTGTCCCTAGTGGACGAGTTGTAGTCTCGTGAGGGTTTACAAGAGGTGTACCCACAAAACCTTCTCCAACTTCGAATGTAAAAGAGTCTCAAGCCTCCAAGAAGCTATGAGGACATAGAGTTTTACGCATGCTAGTAACAAGTTAGAACTATCGAAGAACGCATTCTCATCCTTAAGTGCTTTGAGCGAGAAGTAACCATACCATATGAAAGAATTCGGATTCGATTGTGATCATAAGCCTCGACTTACGCCTCACCATTAGGGTTTTATGATAATTGCACTCAAAAAGATCGCTTTTTAGTCTCTCATGTGTGCGGGCGGGAGTAAAGAGAGAAATCCTGCACACGTTGTAGGTAAGAAGGATAACCTTCCTAAATAAAATCGGAGACTCCACAAAAGTGTGGACAAAAAGAATCTTTTCTAATGATCTCTAAGAAGGGAAAATCAACCATTAGTAAGGGTGGGAGTACTCACTCACTTCTCACCCGATCGGCAACTAACATCACTCTCTCATAAGAAACCATAGAAACGTCTTCAATCTTCGGTCTTCGGTCTTCAATTGTTGATGACGAACTTCTAAACTTCACAAAACTTGACAATTTTTAACTTTTCTACTCAAATTCCTTGTTGTTTGGATTTTTCTTTTTAAACTCTTCTTTACCATGGTGGTAGCAAAAATAAGAAAATAAACTACAATATATTTTTTTTTTTTTTTGATTTTTTGATTTTTTTTTTTTTTTTTTTTTTTTTTTTTTTAAGTGAAAATAAAAATACAAATAAAAATAATGAAACAACTAACTCCATGGACAAAGGAATTTATCACTCAATTTTTCCACAACTTGTATTGTCTTGATTTTATAAATTTTATTAATTCTCATCCTATTTTCTTTTCTTTTACGCACATAAACCTTGGACTATATCAATTTCTCTTTCAATATTCTCGATTCTCTCCTATTGCTTGACGATGATGTGTTTCTATGGGTCTTGGCGATTGAGAGAGAGAATGATGCTAACTACAAATCGGTATTTAGAAGGAGTTTTCATCTTTAGACGTCACCCTCATGATTGACAAAAACTAGCACTCAAGAGATCAAAAGTAGTGCTGAAAATGGTGCGAAGTTGGGTAGCTCACCATTCCTACCCTAATTTACGTAAGGTGACACACACTCTAACAGACTTTTTTAGAAAGTTGCAAAAATTTGAAGGTTGGTGCCTCACTTGATGTAAATTGGGTAGTCTCCACTATGGGTGATCACAATTCTACTACCGAATATCTAAACAAAGACTAATTCGCCCCCAGGTATGGTTAAATCCAACTTTAACGCTCTAATCAACTAAGGAACCGATTGCGTTCTCCAAGGCACTTCCAAGTTCTGTTGTTTCGGTCGAATCTCTATGTAAACATAGCTAAAAGCATGCTAGTGACTCTAAAATCTCTAAAAGTTGGAGGTTTTTACAAAAGAGTTTTTTGAATTTTTTTTTTTTTTTTTTTTTTTTTTTTTTTTTAAAATAAAAGGTAAAATAAAAGACTAAAAACTCTAAATGCAAATGCACCCCAAACCTAAATCAAACATTGTCCTCAATGTGTCACGAGATAGGAAAAATTTAAACAAATCACGTACCATGAGAACTATGTTGATAAGAGAAAAGGGAAGAGATTACCTAATGTCGGCGGGAGCAAGGTTGAGCTTCGTTAGTCAAGGCAAAATCCAACATTCTCGGTGGAGATCATATCGATTAGCACAATATAAGCGCATGAAGACTCAACCAATTCAAGAAAAGAAAAATTTAACAAGTCCTAAAAAAAAAAAATTTTACTAACAATCTAAAAAGTTGAATTCAACCTAATAGAAAATATGTACATAGAACATGAAAATGGGCTTTGGTTTATGTGGGAATTTGGTTTATTGGGCTTTGGATTGTTTGGGATTTGGTTTGTGTGGGAATTTGGTTTGTTTGGGAAAGTTTGGTTTATTTGGGAGGCCCAAAGTTCTGTGGGCTCAATTTGGTTTGTTTGGGATTTGGTTTTGAAGCCCGAATTTGTGAAAACTTTATGTGACCCGGATGTCTAGCTTATGTGGGCTGAAGGTTGAGTGGTTGCAGCCCAAGTGGTTGTGCAAAGCCTAGGTTGAGTTAGCAAAACTTTAATGAGTGTGGGCTGAAATCTTTTGGTGCACGGCCAATGAGAGGGCGTGCCAAGACACACAGTGGGTCTCGGTTTGTGTAAAAGCCGTAGTTTGAATTTGCAAAATGTTAATTTAGACCCAGTCATGTGAGACTAGTGCAGCCTAGTGTTTGGTTTGGTTTTTGTGGGTTTGTCTTGCTACATTTCAATTTCCATTTGGTTTATTGGGCTCGGTTGTTTGTGCAAAGCCCAAGAGATGTGAGATTCAATTTAGTCGGCAAGTTAGCGAGCCAGTTGATTTGTGAAATGCCTAGTGGAACCGGGTTCACGACCTTGGTAGGCCTAGTTTTGGTTATCCCAGTGCACGGGTTTCGGCTTACCGGGTGAACCGTGCTTGAGCTATGCTCGGCTCGGCGGAATGGCGGTGAGGTACGAGATTGAGCTCGGGGTAGTGGTAGCTCGGGGTTAACATACGAGTTTGGTTCATTCACAGCGCACGAGATCACTATTGCCCTAGCTCACGCTTTAGATTGCACAAATTACAAGGTTTAGATTGCACAACTCACGGCTCAAGTGCGCTAACTCACACGAGCGGGCCGGAGGTTAGGTGATCTAGCTTTTCACAATTACCACGAATATTGCACAAACACATCATAGGTTCACAGATGCAAAACATGCTCAGGGTTATGCCAGGGTATGCGGTTTAGCTCAGCTAACTTTCATTCATGCACTGATGCATGATTTAACAATGCAATTGGTCTATCGGGCATTCATGGGATGGTTATAGCTCAAACTCACAGGCTAGTTCACACAAGCTTATGCTCGGAGTCTTAGGTGCACAAGTTGCATATGTCAACGAGGTTCAAAGTCTAGCAATAGCTCATGCATACAACACGGGGCAGATGCTCAAAGAAATTCCAAAAGTAGGTTTTGCACACAAGCCAAAGACAAAACATACAACGGGGCTAAAGCCAAGGCAAGCGGAGCTTAACGGATGTAGCACGAGCTCGTGAAAAGACAATGCTTTGGTATTCTATAGCATGCTCGGGGGGGTCTCACGGATGTGATTAACAAAGAAAAACATGCATAGGCTCGGGGCTATGTTGTGTGTACAGCCAGTTATGTGGCAATGAGTTCGAGTTTATGCGGAGTCGGGCTATACACGGGTTGGTAGCTCAAGCAAAGCTTGGCTAGTTTGCCCAGACACAATTCTAAGTGCAACTCACGGCCACAGGGCACCCAAGCATGGATTTCGGGTTTCATATAAGCACGGTTTCCCAACTTATCACGGTGTCGAATGCTCGTGAGGCAAATAATGCATTGTCTTTGGCATGTCTCACGAGTCCGGTTTGATGGCTATAGGTCGGTTCGGGGTTGACAACTCAAGACAAGTCAACAGGGCTGATGGTACCAATATACCACAAACATGACAACAAAGCTTGCAGCCAACTTGGCACATCTAAGTTCTGACTTAGCCTCTCGGCTACGGGGCTGGAGGGTTAGAGCACGGAGTTATGCTCAGGTCAACAGGCTGAGTTGATGGCAACTCAGAGCTCACAGCTACAGGGCACTGCAGCTAATGGACAGGGCAGAACTCACTATGCACAGAGCAATGCACTAGGCACAAGGCTGATGACTCACTAGGATGCAAGCATAGATTCCAAGGCATACAGGGTAAGTTTAGGTAAAATTTAGCACAAGGTCACAAGCAAGCATACATATCATTCATTCATTTGGCAAGGTCTAGCATGCTTGGTAACTGGCTCAACAGGCTAGTATGCAAGGGGTCAGGGCATCCATTCTATCATGCTCAGGTTGCTCAGGCTAAGGTAGCAGAGTAGCTCGAGCTAGTGTGCATGGAGTCACTTACCTGAGGTAGTATGCAGAGTAGCTCAGGCTACTCAGGCTAGTATGCATGGAGTCACTTACCTGAGGTAGTATGCAGAGTAGCTCAGGACTTTGTAACTCAGGTTCCTTGGCCTTACTCCGCATCTCAGCAGGTATCTCAGGTTCTGCGCCTTTTCGTTGGTTTCAATGGGCTGTTTTGGCTTCCCTTTCTTTGGTTTCTCAGCAGCAGCAGCAGCCAAGCATCAGCAGCAGCCAAGCATCAGCAGCACAGGTAGAATGCACCTGCAGCTCAACAAAGAGGTCTCAGTCCTCAATACTGTAGTGCTCAAGACACACAAAGGTGCACAGAGGCACAGCTATACTAACAGAACCACAGATGATGATGTGTCTGCAGCTAAGATGAAAGGAGTTTTACAAATGCCTTTGAGATGCAATGATAAATCGGTGAGAATGCAAGACAACGGATGCAATAGAGATCTTTGAAATGCAATGATTGATGGGATATACGGGGGAACAAAAGTTCTGACTAAAAATAACAATGCGTTACAAAACTAAGTTATATTAAAACACAGGGGAAAATTAATACAGTATGAATATGTACAAGGTTGGAAATCAGTGAAGCAAAGCCGAAAATCACAGGCACACGCCAAGTCCCCGGCAACGGCGCCAAAAACTTGGTAGGCCCGAAGATGTGTTTATAATTATGTATTTTACGGCCTACGGTTATACCGCAAGTGCACGGTGTCGCGATGTAGCACCGGGCACGTACGGGTCGAACCACGAGGACTTGTGGTGCCCTTATGTGATCTAAGGCTTGCTAACCGACTTCAAGTGGTGGTAACAAAGTGACGAAAGATATGTTGTGCCGATACGGCTAATGTTGAGCTAAGTGAACCTAAACTAAGGTATAAACAAGTAGTGACAGGGATGCTAAGGTCTCACTTCCACCACTAACTCCTATTCTGTGCTCAATCGAGTTGAGCTCTTGTTCTTATGCCGGACAAGTGAAGCTTGTCACTTCTATCACTTATCTAAGAGTTTCTCCAAGTGATAACTTAAATAGCGCTAAGGCACTAACCCTAAGTACTAGTTGTCTAATTTAGTACAACTAGTCGGGGAATTAGTATTAACATTAAAAGCAAGAGCTGAATCACTCTCAACTCGGTCTTAACCTAACTACGGTGCATCCATGGCTTTGGTATGCACTTGTGAGAGTAAAGAGTTGAGGTGATAAAATTTAAAGCTATCTAAAACAATAATCTCTCAAGAGCATTCAACACGATTCAAAACATAATTGGGAATTAGGGTTTCAAAGAAACCCTAACAACTAAATTAAAACAACAAAAACAGAAATTGAAACTAAGTGACAAAGACCTCAGCTAATCCGGGCGTAACCTAAAACATCACAAAGCCAGTTCTTATTTATACATGCCTCCCCTCAAAACACCCAAACCCTAAATTAATTTCAAAACATAAATTAAAGATAAAGCAAATTAAAAACTGTGTACCCATACTCTGAAACGCTGTTCTCCCCTGTCAATTCGGCTTCAACAACTCCTTTGCTTCGACT
Organism: Papaver armeniacum; assembly: GCA_023531295.1. NCBI lineage: Eukaryota > Viridiplantae > Streptophyta > Magnoliopsida > Ranunculales > Papaveraceae > Papaver > Papaver armeniacum. Next base: position 127,559 of record JAJJWW010006307.1, on the reverse strand, counting down.
GTGGTGAAACCCTAGTTCTAGTTATCTCAAACCTAGCTTCTAGGGTTTTGAGAGAAGCTATGATTGAGATGACTAGACCTAGAGAGCTGGTGCGGTACTGCGATGGGGTTGTTGGTGATGGAAGAGGGTGATGATGGGTCTCGTGAACGGTATGGGAGAAGGTGGTGAAGGGATGGTGGAGATGAGAGGAAGAGCGAGCTGCGGAGTTCTGTCAGTGAGAGAGGTGAAGAAAGAGAAGGAGAAGAGAGGAACCGAGTTCTCTCGATAGGGTATAGGGTTAGGTATTTTGGTTGTGAGGCGGGTGCAGCGAGCCTTGATGAGACTGGCCTAGCGAGCGTAGGATGGAGCTGGAGAAATCTCAACGGCTGAGAAAGGTAAGCGGTATTGGAGTGATTCGATGTTGAGCGGACGCAGCAAACTTCGATGCGCATGAGGGAGCGACCGTAGGATGTAACTAGATGCGATCTCAACGGCTCGATAATCGGGCTCGGATCGGGTCTAGCTCAAGCCCATTTCTTGTAGATGAGTCGCTACTTGTTGGGTTGCAATCATTGCTGCGCGCGGGCTTTGGCTCTGCTCCATAGATACTTGCCTCAGATTCTTCGCTCTTTTGGCTCCTCGGTTTCTCAGGACTTTATTTAGTACCTAAAAATACAAAATTAATTAATACAAATATTTATTCTTGAAAACAAAGAAAACACAGAATCTGGGATAATATCTGATTCATGAGCACAAAAGATGAGTAAAATGCCAATAAAAAGGTGTATAAATATGCACTATTTGGCACTCATCACTTCCCTGTAAAATGACCATTTTGTCCTTTTAGTCTTCCAAGTTCTTTTGCCCATAACTTCTTCATACGAGCTCTGAATGACTCCGTTCTTTCGCCATTGCCTTCGTCTTTTCGTCCTCTATAAAATGATGACTAGAAATCCTCCATTGGCACGAGTTCCACTGGGTCTTTGGCCCTTCTCTACTTATAGACTTCACTTTTGTAGCTATTTCCACTTCTTTTTGATGATTCATCTAATAAAACACAAATAAAAGAAAACAAGCGTAATATACAATAATTTGCAAGAATATAAACAATAACTAGCATGGAATTAGCACCAAATATATGTGAAATATGCACTTATCACCGATCTACTCAATTAATCAATCCAATCTACCACAAGGATAAACCGATTATTAATTGGATCCTCTTTTACCGAAACAAGTATTGTGCACACCAAAGATTATAAAACCCAAGTCAGATCTTCAATATCTTCTTTGTCTTCAAATCTTCTTAAATCTTCAATAAAAACCTACACACAATCACTTGAATCTCTTGTGATTAATCACGCACAGAACGGAGTCTGTTAACAACGGATTATCACAAGATCGTCTTTAGAACTAACAACAGTCTAAAGATCCATGTCGAAACTCTGAACTAGTTTGAGTGAATCTTCTATCGAAGAGAAGATTCTCAAGAATAAACAAACTAGGTACAATCAGATTTCAACCACCGTTAGTCAATCAAATCAAGCGAAAACAAAGATAAACCGCAATTATCTAGTTTCCCACCAACGGGTCGTGCTAGAGCTTCTCAATCCCAAAGAAGACTTTAAATTGAGCGGACGTAAGAGATTTCGCCTAATTAGGTTACTCTCCTCTCCGAATAGGCGGCTACACCAGTAACAACAACAAAAGAGTAAATCTGTTGTTACGAAGGATTAGTTTGCTAGAAAGGCAAACTTCGTGCATTTATAGACAAGAAAGTTTGGACACCAAGGAATTTTCAAAACCGAAAATATTCTCGATATATTCATAAAAGCATAGATTCGGTTTTCATAATTCCTGGAAATGCTCTGTCCAAAAATAACGACCGAAATCTCTCGGAAAATCTAATTAGTAAATGCACATTACTAATTCTGTAATTTCCCTACAAAATGAAATTAATAACCTTAATTAAAAGATTTTTAACTTACTTATGTTTCTATCCTGAGATTCTCTTCCCTTAGCCGTTAAGGAATATCTTTGAACAATTATAAAAATAAACATTCACAGCACGTGTTCAAAGTTTGTCGACATCTTAACTTTGTAAGTTCTCTTTCACACTTACAACCTTGAAACCGATTTGCCACACTTCCAAACAAGTTTAGAATTGGTTCATCTGACTTTCAAGAACTATGTGATTGATCAAACCAACATTCAATCATAATCATGGGTTTACGGTTCTACCAAAACAAGTTTTGGTTCTACCTCCATGTGAGTACTGTGCATAGTCACACTAGCTTCCCAAAAGTTCGGTTGACTAGGTACTAGGATCGGTTCCTCACATGTATATGGTATCTAACTTATATGTGTTGCACATGTCCATAGGATCGGTTCCCCTTTCTGATATAAACCTTGTTGCACCCCATACAAGGATCAGTTCCCTTTGATGTACTGCACCCCTTACTAGGATCGGTTCCCTTTCCCTTACTAGGATCGGTTCCCTTTCCCTTACAAGGATCGGTTCCCTTTCCCTTACAAGGTCAGACATACAAAATCCGATCATACCACATGTGATTACTTAAGATCGGTTTTACTAATAAAAGTTATACCAATACATAAGTCATGCATTTGTGAACAGTTCTACCAAGAACACAACAAGTTGTGAGAAGTTATACTCTATCACACATATTGGTTGTTCATAAGATATGCAATGAATAACCAAACCAGTAACACCTGGCAATTTCCATTTCGGTCCACAAACAAGTTTATGAACTTACTTCCTTAGAACACATGTAAACATTGTTCCCTAGGATGAAATCCTCACCTCATACCCATACATAATCACAATAGCATTCAAATGATTATGGCGATGTCTTATCTACAAAGTTTAATGGTTAAGCAATAAACCTCATATTGTATTCCTTAATACCATGTCAATCTAGAGTTCAAATATGCTTCGCATTTATGTTTTCAATATGCACGACTTGAAAGAAACGTTAGGGAATGAAACAGTTCTAGTCAAATATCACTAACCTCAAGTGGAAGGATGATTGTTTTCGTTGTAGCTCCTTGCTTCTTCACATCTTCAAGTCTTCGCAATACTTGTAATGTCTCATATCCTAATACTTTCAAGCTAACCTATACGAAGTTTAACTCTAGTACATAATCAAGCGACTCTTAACATGAGTTTTGATTTACTAAAATATGACAACCAAACTTGACATACCAACGCCTGGTGGGTTCAACCGAGCCATGCTCTAACACACTACCACTTTTTTCTTAGGCAATTTGTATGGACAAACTCAATACAACTCCGAGAGTTAAACTCAATCAAGGAAGAGTATCTAGAGTTATATCTAATCACAAAGAGATTACGTGGATGGTACCAAAGACCAACGTCCAAGAATCAATCAAGTCATATCCAACAAGCTAGGTCGGATGTCTCTACTATGATTGATCAACGCACAACCTGTGATATTTTAATTATAAAGATAAACAATATAATGCGGGAAAAGAAATAACACAGACATCGGAAGTTTTATTAACGAGGAAACCGCAAATGCAAAATAAACCCGGGACCTAGTCCAGATTGAAAACAAAACTGTATTAAGGTATCCCAATTTTCTGACACCAAACTGTATTAAGGTATCCTTAATGACACTAGCCTACTACCAATTTTTGGACTGGAATATAGTTGATCCCTAAAAGGTATCCCACCTATTAAGGTACAGTCGCGCTCCTTATGCCTCTTGAATCCCAGCAGGACTCCGCGTAATTGATTCCCTCAGCTGACGTCACACCAACTAAGAGTTGTTTCAACTCAATTTAATACTATGAACCAATCGGGATCCCACGGATAAATCTTATATATATGATCTCCTTTTACAATCAAATAGTCTGATCAAAGGTGTGGAAATCGATAGCAATTGACAAAGTCTAGCTAACCACAAAATCCGCACTTATACAACCCGAAGTGCAGCCTAGATTATTATTCACCTCACAAGTATAAAACCTGTGGAATCACAAAGTTTGAAAGGAAGAGAACTTTGTGATTTCTATCAATCTTATTCAAGTAATAAATCAACAATCGAACAAGATCATGATACACGAGTTATCAAAGAAAAATAACTGGACCTGGCTTCACGAATCCCTATGAAGACTTTGTAGTCGCTAAACCCTAAAAGGGTTTCTGGAGAAGACGAATCTAGATACAACTAGGACGCACTAAAAATTAGAGTCGGGATTCAAAGATCCCAGTTGCTTGGAGTTCTTCTTTTATAGACATTCAAAGCATAGGTTGCTTTAGGTTTAAGCTAAGATAGCTTTGGAACCAAGCAAACAATATCCACTATTAGAATCTTTGAATCTGATTTACATAAGCAAGATATAAACTCTGGTTAGGTGAAACCGTAACCGAACCGTGTACAAAGACTATGTTCAACGTGGTTAGAAGAAACTAGCCGATTTGAACTTAAAAACTTTATATTTAGTTTCATGAACACATAAGACATTAATCTTGAGTTACATACATGTGATCAAATAAGTCTAGTGTTTTAGAGAATTAATCAAATGCAAATTATCTCGCAGAAATAATTTAATCACACTGGAAAATATAATCGACATGGTTAGTAGGTGTACAAGGTACAAATACCATTGCCGTTCGTGAGTCGGTTCAGTCACAGTACGCATACCGGTTTGTAAACATTTAACCAAACCACGTTCCGGAGTTAACAGAACTTTTAAAGTTTGCATATCGGTTTGGAAACCTTTAGACTGTCAGCGGTTCCGGTGTTCACATAACTGAATCGGTTTGTGTACCGGTCTGGAAACACAGCCGAGTTCGGGAACACATAACTATTTTGGTTTGCGTATCGATTTGGATACAAATCTTGGTTCTGTAACCACAGTTCAAAAATGGTTTTCATACAAGTATGCATACCGATCCGGTTCACGAGTTAAACAGATTTTCACATGATGTGCATAAGAGTATGTGTATCACAAACATGTAAGTCGATATATAGATACTTTGCTACTTGTACAAGTACATCTAATACGGGTTCAGACTTATTACAATTCTTCCAGTTTGTAAGACTGATAACACTGTCTTGTATCTGAATCTATAATAGTTCTATATTTCTCTCTAAATCAATTCGAAACATTCCCGAATAATATGAATGACACATATCACTGTTCCAGGCTATTTTCGAATGATAAACTTGAGTTATATTTTGATTCCAAACAATAAATCGTCCTTAACCGAAATTCATCAAGTATGAACAAATGTTCATTAAGCTTAGTCATTATATTTCGAGAATTAATTATCAAGATAAAGTTGACTCGAAATTCTTGTCTATGCATAATAGTCTAATTAGTTATGAGACATCGTCTCATATGATAGAAAAGTTAATATAACTTGAGTTATAAGTTGTTCAGTCTTCACTTACCTTTTGTTGATGAAGTTCTCCAAAAGCTTCTGTTGATCTTCACCTTCAAACGGTAAAACACAATGATGACTGCCGGATCCACTGTTTCTCAACTATATTTCTATCCCAGTACGAGACTTAACTAATTGTATACTAAAAATCAAGATATAGTTTTGACAACTAAATTTGACAACAAGCTTGAGATAGCAACAGTTGTGAGTTTGAACGTGCAATGCTCTAACAATCTTCCCCTTTGTCAATCTTAGTGACAAAAGTATCAATACATATGGATAAAAAATAAAGCTTTGACAACTTATCGAATCTATCATGTCTTGATTTCCTTGGAATCTTCAACTCCTTGAACTCTTCGTAATTTCAAGCTGCAATGATTCTGAATGTATTCAACTCAGCATCTTTGTTGTTGAAGAACCGATTCCATGGCGATAACAACTTTTGAAAACGTTATACAAAAAATAATATTATTCCTTCTCCAAAGTTCAATTGTATCCCAACTCTAAAGTAAAACTACGGTGATATGTTTCTCCCCCTTAATCGATACTTACATCTTTTTCATAATAGGTAAAACCTATAGATTATTGATTCACTCCCCCTTACATAATGATCTGTAAACCATATGTATGTTGTATGAAACTACTAAATAATTCTCCCCCTTTTTGTCAATAAAATTAACAAAGGTACTAAAATCGCGGGATCATAATGAATACAATCAAAAGATATGTCAAGTTTTAAGGAAGTTTTGAGATTCCACATTATAACATAGTTAAAATGCAACTCCTCATGTCAACTTTATTTAGATTCTATCACATAGTAATAAATACTTAGTGCTCATCTAGGAGATTAAAAAGATATATACAAGCATCCCCTTTCAATTCCATGGCCATACACCCCACAAAGATATAGCAATTAAGCACAAGTTCATTTAAGAACTCTCCCCCATTGTCATTCCCAAGAGAACAACATGAGTGACCTTGATTTATGAAAAAGAATGATTTTGTTGGACATTAACAAATCACAAGGATTTGTATCCGAAAAATCGACTTTCAAATAATCTCAAGGCCAGTTACGGACAAAAAGATAATTTTGATCGATATGACTCAACATAAGAAAATCTTACGGAGTGTGTCAAGCAGTAAAAACACAAAAGTGTGATCACAAGTAGATCAATACCGCGAGAAAATTCTCAAATAGTTTGTTTTATTCTCTGTTTTGTAAAAATATAATAGATTTAACTTCTGAGCATATATGAAATATCAGCTCGATTCACGAAAACGTAAAGGCACATATATTTCATAAGACTTTTTCAATAACTAAACGAATAATGATTGCATACTGCAAGTTCATCTTCCAACAACTCTAGAATTTAAATAATAAATCTAAAAACATGCAAGATGAAAAATGTTGGAAATAGCTTGTGTAATCACAATTTTTGTTATACCAAACCCTAGTTATCCTTCAAAAGTAAGAATAAATTCTCACTAGAAGTTTCCTAGATAAATAAAAATAAAAGAAAATAACATGTATTTCTTCATACCTTTCTGCAACTCCATCGAAGAATGACTCACCAACATCTTTCACCCGTTGAATGTTGATGTGTTGTGTTCCTGACATAGCACGCAAACCTTCTGATTCACAATAAGAATATGTTGTCTAAGTTTTATATATTCTGATATGAGCTTTTTCTAGTTTCTAATCTTGACTTTTTGCTTTTCGATCACCTTGAACTGACCGTCGATGAGCTGATTTAATTGCAATTGGAGGTTAGTAATTGGGATAATTTGCGTTATCTCCCCTGACCAAGATCATAATTAGCGTTACCTCCCCTATAGAAATTAAATTAGTTCCCCTCGTTACATTTTCCCAGCAACCAGTTGGAGGTTATGTGTACAAAACTGCTGACTAGGATAACCAGCTAATTTCACTAATTTAATTTCAATCTTGGCCGGGGGAGAGTTAATTTTTCAATCTTAGAGTAATTTTGAGTGTGAGTTAGATCCCTAAAGGAATCAACAATCCAGGAGTTATGTTTTTTTCTTAAATAAATCCTTTTCAGCATTCTTTCATGGCAAGAACTTTCTTCCTTCGAGTCATCTTCATCAAGAACGATAGTTTCAAGAGGTCCTTTTGAGCTTTCCATTGAAAACTAGAACTCGACTAAGTGAAAAGACGAGGGTACCCAATTATACCTCAATCTAAAACTTTTCCACCTAGAAGTCCTTTCTCCGAAAGCGATTGTCTATGGACTAAGTCGAGATAATACAACTAATCGGTTCACACTTCGTGTGATCGTCTATGGATACGAGATCGAGACAATACAACAACGAAGTATGTTTACTTGATAAGAGGTTCGGACTTAACCAAACACAATAGGATTACTATCAAGTAAATAGGAATTAACGTTTGTGTATTTTACTTCTAATTATAATAAAAACAATTATAATTGCGGAAATAGAAAAGTAAAAGACACAACAAGATTTTGTTAACGAGGAAACCGCAAATGCAAAAAAACCCCGGGACCTTGTCCATAATTGAATATTCTCAGGATTAAGCCGCTATACAAAATCAAACCAACTTCGTATAGTTGAGACCAAGCAACTAAACCTATAGTTCACCTAGTTATGTCTGTATTCCCATGCCTCCAACTTATAAATAAGTCACGTACTTGGAACAATTCCTTTGGTTCGTATTCCAAACAGTAAAAGAACAACAAATTTGTTTGGTAGCAACTCTTTTCAACCAAGTGATGTGAGTTCGACAAAAGGATCTTCCGTTTATCCCAATAAACTCCTTTGTTAGGTCCTTAGATCTATCTACTAACACTTACCAAAGTAATCGTCTAGATTTTGGAATCAATACCTTGAATCACAAAGAAACGTATTGATGTCGATCTACTCAACTAATCAATCCAATCTACCACAAGGATAAACTAATTATAGTTGGATCCTCTTTAACCGAAACAAGTATTGTGCACACCAAATATTATGAACCCAAATCAGAAATCTTCAAAGTCTTCTTTGTCTTCAAATCTTCTTAGATCTTCATTGAATCTCTTGTGATCAATCACGCACAGAACGGAGTCTGTTAACAATGGATTATCACAAGACGTCTTTAGATCTACAAACAGTCTAAAGATCCCCGTCGAAACTTGGATCTAGTTTGAGTGAATCTTATATCAGAAGAGAAGATTCTCAAGCATAAACAAACTAGGTGCAATCAAAGTTCAACAACCGTTAGTCAATCAAATCAATCGAAAACTAATAATAAACCGTAATTATCTAGTTTCCCACCAACGGTACTAATAGAGCTTCTCAATCCCAAAGAAGTCTTTAAACTGAGCGGCCGTAAGAGATTTTGCCTAATTAGGTTACTTTCATCTCCGAATAGGCGGCTCCACCAGTAACAACATTCGTTAATTTATTAAACCAAGTTTATTTCAAGTTTTATTTTATTGTTGATTATCTTTATTATTTTTAATGTTTAAGAATATTGAGGGGTTATTTAAAGTGATCAATTAAATTAACCAATCGATAATTCTTCTACTAGTATTGGGGTTGGTGATACGTGTAATTGTCACTCAATTCTTTACACAAGTAGTAAATCGTAAGAGCTGACAGAGGGATTCTGTTAAGCAATTGTGTGTAAAGATAATACTAGTAAGCGGGCTGAGCCTATGCGTCGATGCTAGGATCAACCTGATTCACAGAGTGTAAATCATTTGTTAATCTACACCTTGAGAGCTTATTCTTGGTGGGTTAGTTGGATAGAAACTGGTAGTTGAGCGCTTCCGTATCCAGTGACAACATGAATCCGGGGGATAGCAAAGCTTATTGCTATTCTACGGTTGGTAACAATATAAATTCAACAATAGATAAACTTGTATTCGATTAAGTTTCAGTTCAATGACGGTGAAGGATTCCCTAATCATCTTTCTCCTTATAATTTACAACAAATATTTTATATTTTCTTTTGTCAATTACTTTTATTTAAAATCTAAAAAAAAAACCTTTCGGTTACTTTATAACAACTAAAACTCCATGTCTTCGTGGGAACGAACTCCTTGCCATTATATTACTAGTTAATAGTGTGGAAAGAAGTAAATTAATTTGTTGTGTAAACGACGCGCATCAGTTCGTGAGTCGGTTCAATAACAGTACACATACCGGTTTGTAAACATTTAACCAAACCACGTTCCGGAGTTAACAAAACTTTGAAAGTTTGCATACCGGTTTAGCAACCTTAATACTGTCACCGGTTCTGGAGTTCAAAGAACTGAATCGGTTTGTGTACCGGTCTGGAAACACAACCGAGTTCGGGAACACAGAACTGTTTTAGTTTGCGTACCGGTTTGGATACAAATCCTGGTTCTGTAACTACAGTTCAAAAATGGTTTTCATACAAGTATGCATATCGATCTGGTTCACGAGTTAACATATTCTCACATGATGTGCATAAGAATATACGTATCACAAATCTGTAAGTCGACATATAGCTACTTTGTTGCGTGTACAAGTACATGTAATACTGATTCATACTTATCACAATTCTCCCAGTTTGTAAGACTGATAACACTGTCTTGTATCTGAATCTATAGTAGTTCTATATTTCTCTCTAAATCAATTCAAAACATTCCCGAATAACTTGAATGACACATATCACTGTTCCAGGCTATTTTCGAATGATAAACTTGAATTACGATTTTGATTCCGAACAATAAAATTGTCCTTAACCGAAATTCATCAAGTATGAATAAATGTTCATTAAGATTAGTTATTATATTTCGAGAATTAATTATCAAGATAAACTTGACTCGAAATTCTTGTCTATGAAAAATAGTCTAATTAGTTATGAGACATCGTCTCAGATTATAGAAAAGTGAATATAACTTGAGTTATAAGTGGTTCAGTCTTCACTTACCTTTTGTTGATGAAGTTCTCCAAAATCTTCGGTTGATCTTGTCCTTCAAACGGGAGAATGCAGTGATGACTGTCGTGATCCACTGTTTCTCAACTACATTTCTATCCTAGTACAAGACTTAACTAATTGTAGGCTAGAAATCAAGATATAGTTTTGACAACAAGATTGAGATAGCAACACTTGTGACCGAGTAATGCTCTAACAGGTGCTAAAAAATAAGTTATGTTGAAGAAGGATCGTGAGCAAGGTATTTTCAGGGAATAAAAGTTGGCCGGGGGGAGTGCTTCAATCCAGCTAGAAAAATCAAGTATCAATAAACAAAATGCAAAAAAAATTTAGTATTTTAAGGAATCATGATTAAGAAATAAACCAATAAACCAAGCGACAAGCCCAATTTCATGAGAATTTGTTGTGTAACCAACAACAGAATCATCAATCGCAAGAACAACAAGATAATGTAGTAATGGATATGGATTTTAGTAACCTAGGCCCAACCAAGTGACAATGTTATCGACAGAAGAAAAGTGATATTTTGAAGAGGTTGAATATAATTGATATCAACAATTCAGAAGACGATAAAGTAATCCAACTCTAATTGTTTTCCCTTGAGATATGTTGTTTAGTTTAGTTTTTTTATTTTCAGTTTAGTTTTTAAATAATAATGTTGTTTTATTTCTTATTGAACTTAATATAGTTATTGTTTTAATTATGAAAACTTTAAATTTCGAGTTACTTCATTCGTCAGATGAAAGTTTAACCAATGAATTTGTTTTTTTGAATTAACATCAATGACTAGATTTTTAAAAAATTAAACTTCACAACGGATATTTATGTAAACGATCATATTTTAGATACATAGTCGTTACATATGTTTCCTATATAAAGATTATCTCATTAACCAAACACAAAATCAAGATTACTTTTTTTTTTCTTTCTCTTGATTTTATCCATGCTTCAAACGTACAAACTTAAGGAGGATACCAATTTGATATGTATCTTTGCAGAGTTATGAGGATTCGTCAAACAACCTCATTGGAAACATGAACTCATTTTTGGTTGCATGTTTGGAAAATGCTCGTATTGCATTCCGACGGTAATGATAATAGTAGAATGTATCCTGAAAAGGAGAGGATACCAAGTATACCGCCAAATTTTTCTTTCGGAAACCTATATGAACAAAACCCCAGACAATCACCAAGTAGGTCAACAGTAAAAAAAAACTTTTATAATCAATATGGAGTTTCTTTATTTCTCTTGCACAGTCAATATGTTGAGACCAAAGGTCCGCATGCCTGATTGTGTACAAGAGTTCTTGAACGATCTCAAAAATCCATATCCAAGATCAATCTAGTATGGACCTAAATGGCACAACATCTGAAATCCAACAAGTACAAGACTTGTAATCAATCTTTTAAGATATGGATTCAACAAGAACAAGTCTTGTGAGATCTCAACCAACAAGGGTTCCAAGTCGATCTAGGTTGATAACGTTCTACTTGTGATATTCCTATTATAAATATAAACAATATAATGCAGAAAGAGAAATAAAACAAGATATCAGAATTTTTATAACGAGAAAACCAAAGATGCAGAAAAACCTCGGGACCTCGTCTAGCCTGAACACCACACTATATTAAATCGGTAAATACACTATCCTGATATTATACTTTGAACCGGAATGCAGTTGAGACCAAATTCACCCTTCAAGGAACCGCTACAGACACTATATCATTTTTCGGCGTTTAACCTTGTTTTATTGATTGCTTAACCTCTTTTGTTAGCTCCCTTAATTGTAATACATATAACTGATACCCTCAAACCTTTCCATAAGCTCTGTATCTTTATCATAAAACCCGCTGAGTCTGTCAGACAAATTCTGTAGCAAGTACAATAACTCTTTCTTTTCAATTTATTATGTAGAAGGGTTTTTTCAAATTCAATCTTTTCCATGACTGGATTCCCAAATTCATTTTCAACTCTTTCAAGTTCTGACTGCTTTGGTTTCAATGCAACTTCAGTACGCTCTATATTTTATTTTGAACACTCCAACTTTTGCTGCAAATTATAAGTTTTATCACTAGACTTCAGCAGGGTCTTCTCCACCTACTCTACCAGACGATCAATCTCTTTTATTCCCTCAAGGTAGCTGGAATCCATCGCAGCCAGTTTTAAATCACCATCGGTACACCATATTCTGTACAACACAAGGTAATTGGATAATTTTAGAGCCATCTTCAGTTCCTGGATTAGCTTTAATACCTCGAAAAAGAATCTATTACTTGTAGCAAAAGTTCTAGTTCAAATTCTGAAAACAAGTAATAGAATCCTAACAAGATTAAACAAGATTCTTCACGATTTCTGCATACCATGAGTTTTTTTCATTGATACTCATAGCCATCCTTTTACTAAAGGATCCTTAAAAAGTAGTATGTACATTTTATTCCTTGATTACATCTTCTTCATCGAGGATAATAGTTTCACGAGATCTCTTGTTGTAACCATTCTTGTAAGTATGAATTAGAGGAGAAGACGTTGTATTTTTTACAAATTTTCATACCTAAGAGGAGAAAGTATAGCAATCTGGAATACAAGCAAACACTTTATTTTAAGGTTTACACAAAGTCCAAGAATGGGTTTCCTTTAGTAAGATGCGTAAGCCGAGTTAGCAAACAGGTTGTTCACAAACGGTTAAAACGATACAACTAAAAGGCCTTAGAAAGAATCTAGTAATTATAAAAAAAAAAAAAAAAATTGACCTCCAATCATGAATTGATAATAACTTGTGCTAGATGTCGGACATTATCCAAGAATTATAAAGAAAACATGACAATTATACCTTTTTTTAAATGACTTAAGTTTAAATATCAATAAACATTTTTAAAATTGTTTTTTTATTATCTCCAAAACATATCATTTTTCGTTGTTTTCATTCTTGTTTAACTTAGAAAATGTGTTTGGTAGGAACATTATAAGCTTTTTTTTGAGAACATATTTTTAAAGGTTAATTATAACCAACAATCCAAAAATCAGTTATTATTTTCCTTCAAGTTCAAAAATGTTGAAAAAAATAGTTTAAATTATAAACTTACATAGTCTCACAAGCATCTTATCAAACACTTGTGCCGTATTACTCAAATACCAAATTTCAAATAAAATTGGATGTTAAACAAAATCACTAGTAATCTATTTTTAAAGGTTATAAAACACAAAGTTAATAATATAAAACAGAATTGATGAATAATATTAATCAGAAATTTATTTAAAGATTTAAAACATGGATGTATGAGTCTGTTTCAGCTTCATATATTAACTTCTAAAACGTCAAGTTGAGGAAAAAAAATATTCTAATTCTCTACTGAGGACACACTACCTCTGATTCAATTTGTGGTACATCCTGTTCCACTGGATCGTAATTCTCATATTTACATGACCGTAAAACATAAAAGAAGGCCAAACATCAAACCACCCTTACTAACAAAAAAAAATATCAACATGAAACACAATTGCTGGTCAAGTCTTAGAGACATCCTTACTGGAGTAGAACTTCGATCTTCAGACCCGAATCCTGCAGATCCAAAGGTAGAAAAAAAGAATTCAATAAAAGACCTAAATGCACTTGACAAAAACCAAAATCAATTCATACCCAAAGATCGCACAAAAACTGGGGTTAGAGTAGCACTAAATATGTATGTACCTTTTGATGTCTCTCTTCGATGAACCTCCTACAACCCATGAGAAGCTGCCACCTTCTCAAAAATTTCAGTCATGCGGGTGTTAAATGTAGCTGAAAAGCCATTAACCGCCGAAAGAGTATCTACATGTCTATTGAATAATTCTTATCAGACGTCACGAGGAAAACCAGCAATACACACTTTCAATTATGAAGAGAAAGGTTGGAGAATGACAGTAACATCTTGTGACGGTCATCTTCAAGGGTTGAATATAGGTACATACGAAGAATGGGACGAAGGTAAGATGTTACACATATTAGATAGAAATAAAGATTTAGTCCGTAAACATTTTATTCCTGAAAAAAATATATATAATAAGAAAATTACAAGAACTAGTTCTAGATTGTGATTTATTAATTCTCTGGCTAGACGATGATGTTGAGGGCGAAAATATTTCGCGTTAAGTATTTCGGATTTGTAATGATTATTGCATTTCTCATAGACTCCCTAGTATCGATAAAAAGCGTCCCCGATTTAGTGCCAGTACTGATGAGGATATCAACTATGCCATGAGGAATATAGGTGCGCTCAATCATGTTGTATCAAGTTTATCTGATTATAGACAAGAATTTGATTTGAAAAAAAAAAGTTGATGAACTACTTACCCCAAAAAAAAAAAAAACTCTTCGATGAACCCTTGTGACTAGCTTCTCTTCCTCGAAAAATATAAAGTCTGGCGCAATTGTTTATTGTGCATCTTTAAATCTTTAGCCAAATCCTCATCTCGAACCTATTGTCGCCATGTGAGAACATCAAGAATCACTCTTCGATGAACCCTTGTGACTAGCTTCTCTTCCCGCTTTGTTAATCACAACGGCCATCCATTGGTTTCTACCATTCATGATTCATGATTGCTAATTTTAGAGGATAAGTCATTATGACGGTGTGCTAAAAAGAGAAGTCGCTATGTTGAATCTTACAACCATCTGATGATTCTTCCATAAACTAGTAGAAAAAATAGGGTAATTTTAGATAAAAAGAATAGAGTAGCTGAAGAAGAAGCGGCGGCAACAGAGATTGGGAGAGGTGAAAACTTTTAGGATCTAGGGTTAAAGTCTGTTTGTTTTTTCCTATGATGAAAAGAGATTGCAATTAAAATTTATGCCGCTCCAATCTTTTTTTTCTTTCAAATTTTTATATTTTTTTAACTTTCTAGAGCTCATGTTTTCTTTTAGCATACTCTTGTCTCTTTTGGTCCATCCAATCATTATATGCCTATATATTTTATAAGCAGAAGCCTCATTAGGATCGCGATACATCATAATTTCCGAAAAACTCACTCAATTACTTGGGTAAAAATATGCTTGATGATTCTAGTTTTCTTTCATCTATGCATATATCATCGGTCATTTCAAACTAAATTCATGCAATGAGATATCTTTGATTGAACGGTGAAAAGCACAAGTTGTATTGCATCCTCTGTAGCTTTAAATAAGACCATGAAGTTGGTATTTGTTCCAGCTAAGACTTTAAAAAGCTTTTGCACCACTAGGAAGAAATGTGCTGACACGCCACCAATAAGTCAATAATCGCCAAACAGTTCATTTTTTTTTGCCACTCTTCAATGCATACTCCACCTGAAACTCGATGATCAACTCACTATGCCCGTTGCAAAGATTGAGACAAATAAAGCAACGAAAAATAATCTCGTGAGTATATTAAGGATATCACAAATGATATGCACCATTTTAACATACTTGATAAGTAACAATATTGTGATACTTATTTTAATGTGCTTGTTATTATCATTGTGAAAATACGAGGGTACCCAAATACACCACAATCTTTTAAATATCAACCTATAAGTCTGATACCAAGTGTGATCGTTTATGGACAAAGTCGAACAATACGACAACTTGATATTCACTTGATAATAGTTACGGTCCGAAACCGATTTACTATAGGATCAATATCAAGTGATTAGGAATTAACAAACAAGTGTATTTACTTTATTATAATATAAAAGAGTTATAAATAATACAACACAAGATTTTGTTAACGAGGAAACCGCAAATGCAGAAAAACTCCGGACCTAGTCCAGTTTTGAATACTCTCATAATTAAGCCGTTATAAAAAATCTAATGTCAACTTCGTCTAGTTGAGGCCAAGTCGGTAGAAACTATTATTAATTCTCCATGCATTCACAATAACGCTTAGTCAGCATAATGAACTAAAGGAATAACATCTTGATTATGTCAGGTAAATTTATGAGACAGATACTCAATTAATTAACTTACAGATATACCTCGTGCAGCCGATATTTTTGATGGCTTGCATCCATAACTTCATAAGTATCACATCTTCAAACCCGTTATGCGACTCTCTTATAGCCTTCCAATGGCATAGTAATAGAAAAATCACCAACTATTTCACATACATTATGATTTACTTCACCACAACAACCTTTGTACTGGACAAACCTCCAACCGAATTCCAATTGATTAGTCCAGATGAGAAAACCCGCAAATATCACTTGTTAATTTAATTATCAATTAATCAAACATCGAGGAGAACAAAATAAGATTATGTAGATTACCATATATATGTTACACCATATGTCAGGTTTCTCCTAGAATGCTACCAGTTGTGATCTTGGTTTAGAAGGACTTTCCTAGTGAAAGAGTTGTTGGACCTGAACTTGTGCTTATGTTTCTAACAACGGCTTAATTCTTCTTTTTTTTGTCTTTAGCTCTTATCAAATGAACAAACTCATGTTGTTATACAAGCATATGAAATCTTCACGTAGATGGTTTTGAGCAGCAAAAGGGCTACACAGATGAAAACTTAACCTTCGTAGCAAATTAAATTAACAATAAATGCAAATAAGCACACAATATTTAGTCCATTATGTTTGTGAACCGTCAAGCAATGTTGGAGTTCAGGAACACCTAATAACATGCTAGTTAGCTAACCCGACAAGATGAGGGTATCCAAATATACCTCAATCTAAAAAATTTCCACCTATAAGTCCTTTCTCCGAAAGTGATTGTCTATGGACTGAGTCGAGACAATACAACGAATCGGTTCACACTTCGTGTGATCGTCTATGGATACGACATCGAGACAATACGACAAAAAGATAACTTGTGTGATTGACTATGGATACAAGATCGATACAATACAACAACGAAGTATGATTACTTGATAATAGGTTCGGATTTAACCAAACACAATAGGATTGCTATAAATAGGAATTAACGTTTGTGTATTTTACTTCTAATTATAATAAAATAATTATAATTGTGGAAATAGAAAAGTAAAAGACACAGCAAGATTTTGTTAACAAGGAAACCGCAAAAGCATAAAAACTCCGGGACCTTGTCCAGAATTGAATACTCTCAGGATTAAGCCGTTATACAAAATCTAAACCAACTTCGTATAGTTGAGACCAAGCAACTAAACCTATAGTTCACCTAGTTCCTTTGTATCCTGCGCCTCCAACTTGCAATAAGTCACGCACTTGGAACAATTCTTTTGGTTCGTATTCCAAACAGTAAAGGAACAACAAATTTGTTCGGTAATAACTCTTTTCAAACAACGTGATATGAGTTTGACAAAAGGCTCTTCCGTTTATCCCAATAAACTCCTTTGTCAGGTTCTTAGATCAATCTCTTAACAATTACCAAGTAATTTTCTGGACTATGCAGTCAATACTCTTAATCACAAAAAAACGTATTGATGCCGATCTACTCAACTAATCAATCAATGTTATCACAAGATAAACAGATTATAGTTGGATCCCCAGCCGATCAAGTTTTGTGCACACCAAAGATGATGAACCCAAATAAGAAATCTTCTTTGTCTTCAAATCTTCTTAGATCTTCAATAAACACCTGCACACAATCAACTTGAATCTCTTGTTATCAATCACACACAGAACGGAGTCTGTTAACAATGGATTATCACATGATGTCTTTAGATCTACAAACGGTCTAGAGATCCCCATCGATACTTCGATCTAGTTTGAGTGAATCTTATATCATAAGAGAATATTCTCAAGCATAAACAAACTAGGTGCAATCAAACTTCAACAACCGTTAGTCAATCAAATCAATCGAAAACTAATAATAAACTGCAATCATCTAGTTTCCCACCAACGGTACTCGTAGAGCTTCCCAATCCCAAAGAAGTCTTTAAAACGAGCGGTCGTAAGAGATTTCGCCTGATTAGGGTACTTTCCTCTCCGAATAGACGGCTCCACCTGTAACAACACAACTAAGTTTGGACACCAAGGAATTTCCAAAACCGAAAATATTTTCAAAATATGCAATATATTTCCAAATTTGGTTTTCATAATTCCTGGAAATGCTGTCCAAATATTGACCGAAATCTCAGTAGAAAATCTCCAATTAGTAAATGCACATTACCAATTTTTATTTTCTAAAGATATGCATTTTAATTGATGGAAATTAAAAGCATATAAAACTAAAAACCTTAATTAAAAGATTCTCAATTTATTTCGATCCGGGATTCTCCTTTAGCTATTAAGGAATATCTTTGAACAATAAAAGATAAGAATTACTGCACATGTTCAAAGTATGTCGACATCTTTACTTTGTAAATCCTTTTTCATATTTACAATCTTAGAACCGATTTGCCACACTTCCAAACAAGTTTAGAATTGGTTCATCTGACTTCCAAGAACTATGTGATTGATTATCCTATCAAATCACCATTAATGGGTTTCATGGTTCTACCAAAACAAGTTTCGGTTCTACCTCCATGTGGGTACTAGCATCGGTCACACTAGCTTTCCAAAAATTGGTTGACTAGGTACTAGGATCGGTTACCACATAATTATGGTATTTAACTTGTAATCGGTTGCACAAGTCATAGGATCGGTTACCAATTACTAAGACTTATTGTACCTCTCAAGGATCGATTCCACACACTTGTGATCGGTTGCACCTCTTACTAGGATTGGTTCCCCAATGTCTAGAGTTGGTCATACCAATTACAATATATCGATCATACCATCTCAGGTGATTACTTAAGATCGGTTTCACTAATAAAAGTCATACCAATACAAAAGTCAGGCCTTGTGAATAGTTTTACCAAGATACATAAACAGGTTATGAGCGGTTATACTAAACACACATATTGGTAATCCAAAGATTTGCAATGAATAACAATACCAATAAGCCTAGCGATTTCCCTTTCGATTCATAAAACAAGTTTATGAATTGTACTTCCTTTAAACGAACGTAAAACATTGTTTCCTATGACGAAATCTTCACCCATACCCATACATAATCACAATAGCATTCATACGATTATGTCGATGTCTTACATACGAAGTTCAAAAGATAGACGTTATACTTCGTATTGTAATTCCTTAATACTATGTCTAACTAGAGTATAATCATTCACGACGACTTATCGATATGATTATGTTTTTCGATATGCACGACTTGAAGATACGTTAGAAATGAAAATGAATTTTGATTCACTAAAATATGGTTCAAGTCAAATATTACTAACCTAAAGAGGAAGGATTATCTTTACTTCTTCACATTCTTCAAGTCTTCACGTAATACTTGTAAGTCTCATATCCTTTTCTAGCTAACCTATATGAAGTTGACTCTAGTAAATAATCAAGAAATGAGTTTTGATTCACTAAAATATGACAACCAAACTTGACATACCAACGCTTGGTGGGTTCAACTTGTTGATGGAGGTGGTGTCAAGCAATGCTCTAACATAACCGTTAAATTAGTTTTTTTTTAAGCATCCGTTAAATTATTTTGTGTAGAATATTTTTAAAAGTGTTTAGGAACATATTTAAAAGTGCCTAGTTCGAATCCTTAAATTAGACTTGAAAGATTCTTCTTTACGTTAGAAATGAAACGGTTCAAGTTACTAACCTAAAGAGGAAGGATGATGTCGTCGTTTTAGCTCTTTACTTCTTCACATTCTTCAAGTCTTCACGTAATACTTGTAAGTCTCATATCCTAGTAACTTTCTAGCTAACCTATATGAAGTTGACTCTAGTAAATAATCAAGCGACTCTTTAAATGAGTTTTGATTCACTAAAATATGACAACCAAACTTGACATACCAACGCTTGGTGGGTTCAACCGAGCAATGCTCTAACATGCGTGGTTGTTGGGAAGTAGTTAAATTAGTTTTTTTTAAGCATCCGTTAAATTATTTTTGTGGTGGAATATTTTTAAAAGTGTTTAGGAACATATTTAAAAGTGCCTAGTTCGAATCCTTAAATTAGTTCTTGTACAAGAACAATTTTTTTTAAAAAAAAATTCAGGAATATACCCAAAAGCAGGGGAGAATCCACAGGGGTGCACTTGGGGTCGCATGCCCCCACAAGTTTTATTAAAAAAAAAAAAAAAAAAACTAGATGTTTCTCATTTGACATCCCCACGATATTTACACCTTTACAGGCATAACACAGGATATGAGACTCCTCTCTTTTTCTCTGCAGCGGTCTATCTCACTTTCACGAACCATCAAACTAACCTAAAATCCCTAGTTTCTTGCTAACATAGATGACTTCCTTAAGTATAAAGTTTGCACATTAACAAATAAAGCTAAATCGAGTTATCCTCTTCATCGATTCCATTTTGTTCGGGTTTTTACTCCTCAAATTTCTCAGTTTTTACTGTCGTTCTTCTTCAATTGTAAGTAATTTCCGTATTTTTTTTTATCTAATTGATAAAATTAGGTGTATTATGACAGTGGGTGTTTGATTCTTGTTTTCGATTCTAACAAATTGAGGAAAGATTTATCGATTTGAAGGGAAAAAGTGTTACGACATTTGTACAAACAGCTGCTATAGCGCACCATTACGTGGTTTTGTTGTGGTTAGAAAAATAGAAAATTGAGTTTCTTTTTACTTAGAATTGTTCTTTAATATCTTAATAATCAGTGTGTTGATTATACTATTTATATGGTTTCTGGTTTTATCAATTAAATTTAATAGGAATCATTGAATTTGTCCTCCTATATTTGTATGAATTTAGGCATGATGAGAGATGAATGAGGATGATATGCTTTTGTGAAAAAAACGGGGGTCTAACAACCACACCCAATATTTCGTTTCGGCAATCTGTATGGACTAACTCCAACATATTTCCAAGAGAATCAGCTAGACAGTCAGACTCAACCAATGGAAATATATCCAAGAGTTTTATCTCTGTTTCTCAATGTAATCAGCAAATCAAATAGATAGAAATCCATGAGCCTGATTATTATGAGAAACAACTTGAACAGTACCAAAGACCAATGTTCAAGTGTCAATCAATTTATATCAACAACCAAAGGTTGGATTATCTAATTGATTGAACTACGTACAACCTGTGATATTTCAATTATATAAACAAATATAATGAGGAAAAGAAATAACACAGACACCAGAAGTTTTCTTAACGAGGAAATCGCAAATGCAGAAAAACCCCGGGACCTAGTCCATATTTGAACACCATAATGTATTAAGCCGCTACATACTCTAGCCTACTACAAGTTAACTTCGGAATGGAATGTAGTTGAGCCATAACCAATCTCACACTGATCAAGGTACAGTCGCGTTCCTTACGCCTCTTGAACCACGCCGGATTCTGCGCACTTGATTCCCTTAGCTGATCTCACCCACAACTAAGAGTTGCTACGACCCAAAGTCGAAGACTTGATAAACAAATCTGCCTCACACATATAATTCTATTGAATAGATAAATCTGTCTCCCATAAAAATACCTACTAGTTTTGTTTCGTGTTTTGATAAATCAAGTTGAACATGAACCAATTGATACACCAGACTTATATTCCCGAAGAACAACCTAGTAATATCAATCACCTCACAATAACTTAACCATATGGTAGCGGAATAAGGTATTGTGGAATCACAAAGAATGGGACGAATAGCTTTGTGATTACTTTTTATCTTACCTATCGGAGATTAAATGTCGAGCAAATCTTAGAGAAGATGGTACTCAATATGATAGAATAAAGTAAGATCAGAACACGCAACTACAGATAAAATAGTTGGGTCTGGCTTCAGAATCCCAATGAAGTCTTTAAGTCGTTAAACTATAATGGTTTTAGGAAAAACCTAGGTTAAAGGAGAATCGACTCTAGTCGTAACTAGTATCACTCAGGAGGTGTGGGGATTAGGTTTCCCAGCTGCTAGAGTTCTCCCTTATATAGTCTTCAAATCAGGGTTTGATAACTTTGGGACAAAGCAATCAATATTCATCGTTAGATGAAAACCTGATTAGATTCAAGACAATATTTTCAACCTTTAGATGGTCTTGGCTTGTTACACACAAATGAAATGTACGTTCATTTAGATATGGGTAACTGTACCTAAACGTGTACACTTAGTTGGTTCAACAATAGTTAACCGAAGATAGCCATATGAACACTTCCATATCAACCTTGTTCATCTTAATCACAACTAGTTCAAATGACTCAAATGAAACTAGTTATAGAGTTGTTCAATTGTTTATATTCTCATAGAAGTATACAAGACACAATTGAACCAAAATCGGTTTTGATTTACTCGAATCAATTCATGAACATTATATCCACGGTTTGCAAAAGATTGCATTCCTTATTATATAAATGTATTAGTTCATGAACAAACCGATTTTAGAACATAACCTACTTAAGTATGCAAACGTGTACGCATACCTAAGTAGCCGGACTGAGTTTGTTTACGCCAGTTGGCGTACGGGTACGCATACCACTTCACACTTCCAAACTCCAACAGAAATTCACGGAACTTGAACTTCCGCCAGTATGCGTATAAGTACACATACTTAGTTCTCGGACTACCAACAACCAGCCAGTACACGTACGTGTACGCATACCATGGTTCTCGATTTTGGACTTTACACAAATGTGAATACACACTATGTTTATATCCAAACATGCTTACATGTTCTAAACCCTCATTTCAACCATTGAAACATTCTTGGAAGACGACAATAGCTGTCTCACACAAACTATTAGCTTCAAAGTAATTTTCAAGTGATCGAATGATCAATACGAAACATTCCGAGTCTACATCAAATGATTGTCTCACACAAATCATGTAAGATGTTACAAGACGATTTTCACATGATCATATTTTGACTTTTGCCAAGATTAAAATATGGACTTGGTTAAAGCGAAATCTTACCAACACACATTTCGAGAAATAAATAAGCGAGATAAACTCGGCTCAAAAGACCAAATGTGTATAATTGAAGTCTATATAGCAATAAGACTTTTTGTCTTAAATAGGAGATAAAGTAGATAGACTTTTGAGTGATAGATGATTTCAAGTCTCCACATACCTTTTGTTGATGAAGTTCCACAGGTTCCCTTGAATAGTTCTTCGTCTTCATTCGATGAACGCAGTGGAGTCTAAAGCTCAACTACACTTACTATCCTAATCCAAGACTTAGCTATAAGTAGACTAGAAATCAAGGCTTATAGTTTTGGCAACTAAACTTGACAAATAAGATTGAGATAGCAACGCTTGCGAGTTCGACCGAGCAGTGCTCTAATAATCTCCCCATTTGTCAATTTTAGTGACAAAACTATCAATACATATGGATTACAAAATAAATGAACTTTGTAGCTTCTCATCCAAGTGCTTGATCTCCTTGGTTCTTCAACATTACTCGAAATCTTCGTCACTTCCAAGTACTCCAATGATTCTAAATGTTTTCTACTCAGCATCATCGTTGTTGAAGATCCGTAGCTATAACAATGACAAAATAATAGCTCTCAGTCGTTGTTATACAGTGTCATAGTATTATTACACAACATCAAAGTTCAATTTTATCACAACTTTGACAACAATACTATGGTGATATATATCACTCCCCCTTAGTCAATACTTCATCTCACATGAAAACCACTCCCCCTTACATAATGATCTGTAAACCATATGTATTTGTAGTATGAACTACACATTAATTCTCCCCCTTTTTGTCAATATAAATTTGCAAAGGTGCGAAAACTAGTGGGATCCTAATGAAATTTCCATAGATATAATTCATGACCAAAAGAGAACAACATATCAACTTGTTTAGATGCAATCATGTAGCCGAAGATAAATGCATTCATCAAGGAGTTTATAAAGATACAAGATAACCCATATAATATTCCACAGCCGCACTCCCCACAAAGATAGGGAAATTAAGCACAAGTTCAAATAAGAACTCTCCCCCATAAAATGTCATTCTCGAAAGAACAACAAGAGCGACCTTACTTTCACAAGAAAAGAAGGATTTCTTTGGACATTAACAAATCACATGAAATATGAATTTGTATCCAAAATACTCAATTAAATTAACCACAAGAGAACCCATGATTAATTTAATCGGAAGTGCTCAACATAAGAAGACTTACGGAGCCGCACGGTATTTACAAAAAATGTGAATCAGGGAAGACCAATACTTCGGAATAAACAAAGATTCATTCTATCTTTCATCAATATTTGCATAGAGACATATAATATACTTTATCTTCGTAAACAAAAGTTCATCCTATCTTCCATCAATATTTGCATACTGACATAATATGTTTAACTTTTGTTGTCAAAAGTTCATTCAATCTTTTATCAATATTTGCATAATGACATATGAAAGTTACATCAGTTACCAGGATCGGTTACATCAATTACAAGGACCGGTTACCATATTCTCATGGTATTACTTGTGATCGGTTACACAAGTCACTAGGATCGGTTACACCAATTACCAGGATCAGTTACACCAATTACCAAGATCGGTTACACCAATTAGTAGGACCGGTTACGCCAATTAGAAGGATCGATTACAAAACTCTTTTGTGATCGGTCACACCAATTACTAGGATCGGTCACACCAATTACAAATATCGATCACACCATCTCAGGTGATTACTTAGGATCGGTTACACTAATAAAAGTCATACCAATACATAAGTCAGGCATTGTGACTAGGTTTACCAAGATACATAACAAGTTATGATCGGTTCTACTAACTCACACATATTGGTAATCCAAAGATATGCGATGAATAACAATACCAATAAGCCTAGCGATTTCCCTTTGGATTCATAAAACAAGTTCAGGAATGTACTTCCTTTAAAAATATGTAAACATCGTTTCCTAGGATGAAATTTTCACCTTTAACCATACACATAATCACAATAGCATTCATTCGATTATGTCGATGTCTTATATACGAAGTTCAAAAGATAAGCGTTATACTTCGTATCCTAATTCCTTAACACTATGATCATGTCTCACTACTAGAGTATAATCATTCATAGCTTCGCAGTTATGTTTTCAATATAGCACGACTTGAAAGATACGTTAGTGTTTGTGGGTGAAAACTGTTTCTGCCGATTTTGGTAATTTTGGGTGTGTGGATGAGAAACGAGTCTAAAACCTAAACAATGCACTGCACGGGATTACTTTTGATTCGAGAGATCAATCTGTACAATCCTGGCCTAAACCAAGAAATGGTCGTTCCAGGCTTGCTTCAGTCACAAAGTGAAGGACAAGGGTTGGTCTTAGGGAGGAAAGCGAAGAAAGTGTTGAGACCAGAATAGTTGATTCTGAAGGTGTGGTTGTTTTATGACTTGTATCAGAAAGTGGAACTGGAATGAAAGGTATCGGTTCTTTGGTGATTTCTGGATACTATGATGTTGCCGACCAAAAACTTGTTGTTTGGTGAAAATAGGTGAAACTTATTTATAAAAGTCATATTGAAACGTACCCTGGTCTCGTAGGAAGTGGAAACGATTGAGTGGTGGAACAATATAGTAACGTGTAACCGTCAGACGTTATGCTTCCATGATGAGGGAATTGAATTCGTGTAATCGTCAGTCATTACACTTCCATGATGAAGGAAATAAATTGTTTACACCGTTACTTTTCACCACCACTAATTTTCCTACTTCATGACACTTTCTTGTAATGGGCGCATTGCACGCCGCACGATGTAAACCGCCAGACCAATACCCTGATGAGTATCCCCAGTTTGTGACATGTTTGATGTCTCGAGTGTTTTCGTGGAAAACGTGTAGCAGGTTGCTATGTGTGGCAAGTCAAAGTCAAGAGACTTTTCCATAGGAAAACAACATGTGATGCTATTAGGCTTGCCTTGGTCGTCCGCCTAAAATTTGCCATAAGTCCGTCAGTTTGGTGGCGAAGTTGAATGGCTGAGATTACATCTCGTGAGGAAGGGTAACCGTTGATTATGGCCACATCTTGTTGTATAGCGAAGTGGTGCCATTGGCATAGTAGCGCCTGGTGGAGCCATGGCATAGCGGCATGCTAGTAGCCGTGGCATAGCAGCATGCCAGTGGCGTTGTGGCATGGCCACGCCCGTGGCGTTGTAGCATGGCCAAAGCTAAGGTTTGGCTCGGTGGCCAAAATTAGGGCTTGGCGGCGTGGCCAAGGATAGGATTTGGCGTCGTGGTAAGAATTAGGGCTTGGCGGCGTGGCCAAGGCTAGGATTTGGCGCCATAGTAAGAATTAGGGCTTGGCGGCGTGGCCAAGGCTAGGATTTGGCGACGTGGTAAGAATTAGGGCTTGGCGGCGTGGACAAGGCTAGGATTTGGCGTCGTGGTAAGAATTAAGGCTTGGCGGCGTGGCCAAGGCTAGGATTTGGCGTCGTGGTAAGAATTAGGGCTTGGCGGCGTGGCCAAGGCTAAAGTGGCATGCTACCGTGGCAGAGTGGCATGTTGGCATGTCGATCAATATGTTGTTGTGGTAAGACGCGTTTGGATTTCCAGTTAGTATGATGGCGCAACAGGGTGCGTTTGGCCTTTAATGTATGGTGTCAAGTTTAGAGCGACTTGATTGGCCAAGAAAAGGGGGCGGCCAAACATAAGGCGCAACTACACTTCTGGTGAGAGTGTGGCGGTTTTAGAGTGACCTGATTGGTCGATGGCAAGTGTGGCCGGCAAGTATGGGCCAAGTCACAACTTATGTATGCATGGCTAATTTGAGGCGACACGATTGGTCGAGAGAAATAGGGCCGGTTTAGGAAGGGGCGTGGCCAATGGAGAGTGGCGCCAGTTGGCCTAAGGCATGGCCATGCCTCCCTTTGCTGCTACGGCTCCCTGTTTTCTGATTCTGAGTAAGGTTTTGCACCTGCCAATCCATGGCGGATTAATTACCTAGTTTGCCTAGGTTTATGTTGTGTTACCACGACAATTAGCGACCAAAATCGATAGAATCAAGAGAAATCTGGTAAGAACCAGCCTGAGAAGGGGAAGAAGAAAACAAATTCTATTTCATTTCTTGCCGACACAAGGAGTTCTTCTTACACATTTATTGGATAACCCTAATCAAAATCAACTAACGACCACTGGACACATGTCGTGATCATAACTTTTATCCTAAACAGCTATCAACTATTACCACGGAACCCACCTGTTATTCTAGGGGCACTCTGTATACATAATTATGCAGACACATGACAATACCCTGCCGAAGAAATAATCCTTGTCCTCAAGGATTAAAATGTGGAAAATGAGCCGAGATGTGAGAAGCATCCTCCCAAGTAGCTTCATCTGCTGTGGTGTTAGACCAGTGGATTAAAAGCTGAGGGATGGAGTGAGTGCCTCTGACTATGGTGCATCTGTCCAGAACTGCAATTGGTGTGACTAGTACCTGGCCGTCATTATCAACCAATGGGAGTGTTGGAGAAGGAATGTGAGTGACTCCAATGCGCTGCTTCAACTGCGAAACATGGAAGACGGGGTGTATACGAGCTTCCAGGTGGTAGGCGTAACTTGTAAAGCAAGCGACCCAATTTCTGGGTGATGGCAAAAGGGCCATAGTATTTGGCTGACAGTTTAAAATTCTTCCTAAGAGAAACTGAAGTTTGTCTATAGGGTTGGAGTTTAAGGTATACCATGTCTCCTACTGCGAAGACTCTGTCAGTTCTCTGCTTGTCAGCAAAAAATTTCATGCGCTCCTGAGCTTTGGATAATGCCTCCTTGAGAAGATGCAACATTTCAGCTCTTTGTGTAAGGTACTTCTCCACTGATGCCACCGATGAAGCAGTATTAGATGGAAAAATCTAGATGAGGTGCTTCATAATCATACGAGGGCTTTAAAAGGTGACATTTTCAAGCTAGTGTGGAAGCTCGTGTTATACCACCACTCGGCTAAATCTAGCCACTTTGCACCCACCGCTTTGGATGATGGCCCGTCATGCATCGAGGTAATTTTCAAGGCATTGATTAACCCTCTCCGTTTGTCCATCGGTTTGAGGGTGGCGAGGCCGTATCTTAGCTTGATTGAGAGCCTAGTTTCTTGAACAACTCTTGCCAAAAAAGAGTGGTGAAAACTTTGTCCCATCGGATACAATGGATGTAGGCGAGACCATGTAGTCGAAAAACATTATGCGGAAAGCCCTTGCCACGAGATGAAGCGGTGTAAGGGTGTTGTAGTGGTATGAAATGGCTATACTTAGTGAGCCTATCCACCACCACTAAGATGACGTCTTTCTGTCACTTTTGGGTAGCCCTTCAATGAAATCGAGGCGATATGTTGCCAAGCTTGTTCGGGTAAGGAAAGAGGTTGCATCGATCCAGCGAGTAAGGTGTGCTCTCCTTGTTTCTTTGGCAAATATCACGGTGGTCACCAAGTAAGAACACC
The DNA here is from genome assembly GCA_023531295.1 of Papaver armeniacum. Classification (NCBI taxonomy): domain Eukaryota; kingdom Viridiplantae; phylum Streptophyta; class Magnoliopsida; order Ranunculales; family Papaveraceae; genus Papaver; species Papaver armeniacum. Next base: position 98,892 of record JAJJWW010006307.1, on the reverse strand, counting down.
TCTTGCTTCATTTTAGGCCGGAAAAATGAGCTTTTGCCCTACTATAAGTGGCTTGCATTCTGAGTGGCCCCCACAACAGAGGCATGTATAGAATGCGGTATGGTGGCCCCGACATTGTTCTTTGCTACCAATATACAATCTTGATTTATATCGAGCACTTCCCCTTGGTAAGTATAATGTGGAATGGCGGTGGGGAGATAAGCGGTTGGGAAATGAGTTGTTGAACTTTAGCGTCACTAGTATAACTAGAAATGACCTCTTGCATCCAGTTGGTTTAGAAAGAGCTAATGTATGGAATTTGTAGCTGCGGGTGAGATCTTCTTGAAAGTGCATCACCACCTTGTTCTCAACCCCCTTCTTATATTGAATATCATAATCAAACCCCAACAGTTTCATCACCATTTCTGCTGTGAAGCGGTGTGAATTTTACTTGCTCCAAAAAATATTTGATGCTTTCATGGTCGAGTTTGATGATGAAATGGTGACCTTGCAAGTAGTGTCTCCACTTGGTAACAAACTGAACCTACATCCATTAGTTCCTTCTCATATGTGAGAGACCCATTGCCCTTGGACCCAATGGTTTCTTCAAAAAAGCAATTGGTTTGTCCTTGCATGAGAACGACTCCCCCATGGCACAAGCATCGATTTCCAACACAAATGGGTGAGAAAATGCTGGAAGGACTAACACCGGGTAGTAGTCATTGCGATTTTCGGTGTGTGGAAAGCTTTGTGTAGGCGATTCGATCCATGCAAAAGAATCTTTCTTCAATAACTCGGTAAGAGGTTTACTAATAATACCATAGTTACTCACAAATTTTACGCAATATCCTGTGAGTCCCAAGAAGCCTCTACGAGTTCTTTGAGGTTAGGTGGTGTAGGCCAAGTGGTCATTGCGGCAACTTTAGTAGGGTCGGCTGACCACTCCTTTTGCGGTTATAATATGACCCCGGATACTCCAATTAAGTGAGCAAAACAAACATTTAGAGATTTTTGCATACAAATCGATGTTGTCGAAGAAGTGAAAGAGTGATCTGTAGATGTTGTGCATGAGATTCCAAGTCGTTTGTAGACTAAGATGTCATCAAAAAAAACCAAAATGAATTTCCTCAAATGGGGTTGAAAAATCTCATTCATCAAGGCACGGAAGGTTGCGGGAGCATTTGTAAGGCCAAAAGGCATAACCTTGAACTCATAATGTCCCACAGTGAGTCTGAAAATTTGTTTTGTATATATCTTGAAAAGTGATTCGGATTTGATGATACCCCGAGCGTAGATCCGGTTTGTAAAGACACAAGCACCATGTAATTCATCTAAGAGTTCCTCAATGATTGGAATATGGAATTTATCTTTAATGGTGATCTTTGTTGAGCTTTACGTAATCCACGGAATCTCCAGCTTATTGTCCTTTTTTAACCAATAGAAGCTGGAGAGGCAAAAGGACTATGGCTTGGTGAATTATTCCCGAGTCCAACATTTCTTTCACTAAGTGCTCAATAACATGATTTTTGCACATAAGGAGTTTTGTATGGTCTTTGGTTAATAGGTGTTGAATTTGGTTGGAGGGGGAATGGAGTGATCCAAGGATCTATGTGGAGGTAGTTGAGTAGGTGCGAAAACACATCTTGAAAATCTGTGAGAATGTCCTCAATAACGGGGAGGAGTAGGTGATGGAGGTTTAGCGGCGAGTAATGAGAACAAATGTCCCACAATGCCATGAGAATTGTTGTTGAAAAATTGCTGGACTCCTTTGCTGCCCATCATCATCAAAGAAGGAGGTTTATGAGCCCCAACTAGTGTAATTTGTGTGCCTTGATGTAAGAATGATATACTCAAGGTAGATAAATTGAAGATAATGTCACCCAGACCTCTCAGCAAATCAGCTCCAAGAACCACATCACAGCCACCTAAAGCCAGTAATCTCAAATCCCCTTGGAATTGATAACCCTGCATTGTCCAAGTTAAGGATTTACAAATACCCGAGCTCCTCGTATGGTCACCATTTGCTACAGTAACTAGCAAGTGAGGAGTTGGAAGAATACAGCACCCCAGAGATTTTGCCAAATCTGAGTCGATGAAGCTGTGTGTGCTACCAGTATCAATGAGGATAGAAATTTGTTGTTTGTTAAGAAAGCCCTAATTCTAATGGTGTCGCCAGTGAAGTTACCAGTAAGAGCATTAATTGAGATTTCCATATCGCTTTCCACTGCTGGAGTGTCCTCAGTGTCTGTAACTTCCTCTGCTGGTGTATGCAGTTCTGCTTCCTCCTCGGTGGCCACCATCAAGAATAATTGTTGTTTCTTACAAAAATGGCCTGGACGATAAACCTCATCACAGTTAAAACACAACCCTTGAGTCTTGCGTTTTTGCATTTGTTCAGGGGTGAGTCGACGAATGGGAAGTGGAGTGGGGCTAGGAGATTGAGGAGGAATAGATGGTAATGGGAGCAAGGGTGGGAGGGAAGTAGGTTTTGGAGAGAAGTTTGAAGTGTTGGTTGGCCTATTATACTGAAAAAACCTATTTGAGCCTCTCCCTGACTTTTGTTGGGTGGTGAGGGTTTGTTATTGCATCTTAGCAAGTGAAAAAGCCTTCATTAGTGTAGTGGGATTGAACATACTGACAGCATGCTTAATATCATCTTTAAGACCCCCAATAAAACTCATAACATAATAATGTTCAGTAAGCATAGGAAATTGACGAAACAACAGCGCTTTGAGGTTTTCAAATTGCTCAAAATATTCATCTACTGTAGTAGTTTGAGATAGCTTACTGAATATGCCCAAGATGTTGTCGTTAGCAGGATTTTCGAACCTGATGCACGCGTGTTCGGCTAGTTCATACCATGAGGTAATAGACCTGGTTGTTTGGAGGTTCGTTAGCCATCTATCAGCCTTCCCATCTAAGTGCATAGCCGCCATGGTAACCTTCTGATGTTCATCTCCAATATTGTTGAGTAAGAAGTACCTGTCACACTTTTGAATCCACCCTTTTGGGTTCTCTCCATCAAACCTTGGGAAATCTAATTTTGGCATTCGATAGACATTATTGGGTTCACGGCCGCCTTGCGGATAGTTGAACATCGCACCCGTGTTGTGAGAAAAATTTGAGTGAGAAGGCTCTACTCCTGGATCTGCTTGTTCATCGACTTTCTTCCCTGAGAAAACCTCCATAAATTTGAAAAAATCTTCCTTAGAGAGCATAGATTCCTTAATCTCTTTACACTGCGCAGCGAGATCGGTGTTCTGTGAGGAAAGGTCATCAACTTTGTTCTTGAATTTTTTCGAGAATTTACGAAGATCATCATTCACCTCTTTGATAGTGGGATGATTACTTAGCCCATCTTTGAGGATACAACGGCTCTGGTACCAATTGTTGTGTTACCACGACAATTAGCGACCAAAATCGATAGAATCAAGAGAAATCTGGTAAAAACCAGCCTGAGAAGGGGAAGAAGAAAACAAATTCTATTTCATTTCTTGCCGACACAAGGAGTTCTTCTTACACATTTATTGGATAACCCTAATCAAAATCAACTAACGACCACTGGACACATGTCGTGATCATAACGGTTATCCTAAACAGCTATCAACTATTACCACGGCACCCACCTGTTATTCTAGGGGCACTCTGTATACATAATTATGCAGACACATGACAGTTTAATTTCTACAAGCAAGGTCTGATATACTGCGCGAGGCACAAAACCCTAACTTCTGCAAACTAGTCAGGTCAATTGATTAAATTCTATGTGTTGACATAGAGTTCTTTTAAGTTCATTGCCAGAGTGCAGCATGCTTTTTCTGATTGAATACCTTATGCAAAGACCTTATCCTTTCCATATCAACATTAAGGGTTCAGCCGGAGAACATAGCATAGAAGGCATTCAAAGGAACTTATATTAAGTGAATATAGGCGAGGCGCCGAAATTTACAGAACATCTGGGATGGTTGCTACATTCGCCAGTCTGGATAAATTTCATGTAAGTATATTGAACGGATCAATAAATATGCCGGTGGAGAGGTTAGCACTCACGGCACCGTGACGTCACATCAGATGTAAGGCTTTACGATTTCAACCCTAAGCTAAAAACCACCATCAACAGTTAGGAATGAAACAGTTCAAGTCAAAATATTACTAACCTCAAGAGGAAGGATGATGTCGTCGTTGTAGCTTGTTACTTCTTCACATTCTTCAAGTCTTTGAGTAATACTTGTATGTCTCATAATCCTATTCTTTTTATCCTAACCTATACGAAGTTGTCTCTAGTACATAATTAAGCGACTCTTTAAATGAGTTTTGATTCACTAAAATATGACAACCAAACTTGACATACCAACGTTTGGTGGGTTCAACCGAGTTATGCTCCAACAATCTCCCCCTTTGTCAATTTTAGTGACAAAACTCTTAATACATATGGATAAACAAATTACAAGAATTCATTACACATACGCTTGATTCTAAGTTTCAACAGCACAATAACCTGCATATATTCAATCCATAAATGCCGTTGTTGACATTTGAATAACAAAGCTAATACTCCCCCTAAAGGTAAGATAGGTATATTTTCAATCCGAACATCTATGTTATTCCCCTTTTGTAGTCAAGATAACTACAATAGCAATATGATATGTTGCTCCCCCTTAGTCAATGTTTTACTCTTTCGTTAGATATAACGTTTAAGCACAATTGTCCTTTCCTTAGTGATTACAAATCACTTGTTTACTCCATATATTTCTTCCCCTTTTTGGCACAAAATGACAAAGGTTCGAACAAATATAGGTCAAACCGAAAGGATCTTACAAATCTAAAAGACTTGTACAACCTATAAGAGTTAAGCACGAAGGTTTCACATACCATTTTAGATAACCAATATCAAAACCGAAACTACAAGTAATTTGATTTTAATATGTTATCAAGGAAACAATTGCCTGAAGCAATTTTCCCTAATAGTTTAACAAATTGACTAAGAAACTTAGTTCCCTTGCTAAACCGATTGCACAAATACAATCGCTTATTTCGATAAGACCAAAATAAAGATCAGAATTAACTTTATTTTTCTTATCAGGCTTTAATTATTCAGACAATAAATTAGACCTTACACTTTAGACAAGACAAGTACTAGGTTAGTTAACTAGTATTTCTTTTCAAGGCATTCCATTAGACTTGAATAACCGAATCCTTTACTTTGATAAGTCTAACTAAGATCAGAATTAACTTAGTTTCTCTTATCCGGAATCGAATTGGAGTAAACAAATGATCCCTTATTTTGTTAAGCCATAAACAATACATACAAACCAAATAAATTGACTTGCACAATTATTTCTCTTAACCGGAAGCAATTGAAACAAGCATAGACATTATAGCACTGCAATTGCACCGAAATTTTGTTAAGCCAAAAACAATTCATACTAAACAATAAAGAAAGATATCAAACAATAGTTTTTCTCAACCGGAAACAATTGAATCACATACACACACATCCATATACACATAATGGAATAAACATCAATCGTACCGAATTTTTTTAAGCAAAAGCAAAATATATGCAATAAAATCAGGCATTTCTTAAACAGGAAAACGATTAACTAACAAATTCGTTACCTCAAATTCCGCATCCTCTTCTCCCCAGAAAGATATATCATTAAGCGCAGGTTAAATTTAGAACGCTCCCCCATTATGTTGTCATCCTTTCGTAAGAACAAAAGAACAACAACAAAAGCAACCTTTACCAGAGAAAGGTTGAATCAGTTTTAACTAATGCGTGCCAATAGCAAAAGTTGAAAACCCGATACACATATGTTTATGCTAAACACAACTCATGTAAACACAAATTGATTCAACACATTGTGACTTTTTACATATGAGTCTCAATTGGAACACCTTATGATCCTTTGATAAAGCCTACCAAAATGGGCTAGAACTTAATCCCGCTAAATCAAAAAGCCACACAAACCATAAGGGTTCACACATATGGGATCGAATATTAAGGTTATGAAAACTGAAATCAGACATCCTATAAACACATAGCAATAATATAAAGCATTCAAGCACGGGATATGTAATCGGAAAAACTATCACGTGAAAAATTATAAAATAATAATTTTATTCAGAAATAGACCTTATACAATAATTAAAATAATCAAAAACTGATGTCTATTTTTTCTTGTAATCAGTCTTCAAACAGATTTTTCAAAGATCATCTTCAATTTCCTCAAATTTTTCAGGATCTTCATCAACAGTATCTCGACTGATTTCTCGGATTCTGCACATAATACCCTGATTATGTTCACAGGCTAAAGCATTAACCTTACGATTAATATTCCGAGCATACTCCCTATTACCGATTCCAAGGTTAATCAGCTTCCTTTGGTTACAGATAACAGTTCTTAGTAATGATGCCTATCTATGATGTGTTTCAATAGTACTGAGAAGGACTTGTCGAAGATTGAGGACATCAATCTTAACATCCAAGTTGTTTTGAACAAGAAGATGAATCACATCTTCCTTTTCTTTTCCATTATCTTCACGACCAGATTTCTTGAAGGAATCATCAAGATTAATAGTTTCATTAGAAGCCATTCCACTCAACGCTTTCAGAATTTTAGCTTGAGATATGGTTTGCGGATACATCCTTTAGTATAAGTTCTCAACCAAGATGAGTACATATACTCGAGTATTCTTTAACACATACCAAACATGGGTGCCACCCTTAAATAAAAAATTCTGACCAGATTTGAAAAGATTTTCGCATCTAATGTGTTATTGAATCACAAAGATTCTTTGGAAATAATCGATCTTCTAGATTAGGTATCAAATGATACTTTAGACAACTAAACTTATCATGTTTATACAAGTTGTTGTAAGACAATTTCTCTACACATAAAGAAAAATAAAGTATCTTTAGTAGATTGTGTATACTCTATATGTTGAATAAGAGATATTAACAGGATACATGATGCCCATGTAATTGTGCTTCCTTACATCAAATAATCGGGCATTGTAAGGATACACTTTCCAACACAATTAAGCATTGGGGTGAGAAGTACCTTTTGAGGAACTTCTTCCTTCTTATTTCTAGGGACACGATCGTGTGCCCTTGTGTGGGATTCGGATTCATCCTATTTATCAGGAATATTGCGAGATGCTATATTCTTGATTACATCTTGTGCCCAGGATGGTATGTTCTTTGAATTCGAACCCGTGTGATCTTTGATCTGCCATTAAACAGATTGCAGATGTGTTTTGTTCAAGACATTATATATGTCCCCTTAAGGTATTCATTCCCTGTTGAAAATGTTTTTCTAAACATTTATCAAGGTATACTTTTCGGCATGTCTCTGTAAGAAGTTCTTCTATAAGGATTTTATTCCTTATTTGTGAATGCTCCAGCGATTGAGTAAGAAATTCACACTCTAAAGTTTTCTGATGTACTTCGTTGCACAAGGCCAATTTTTGTTCCAAATAATCAGCTAGATTATTTTGAATACGGAGTGTTTCTCGCTTTTCTTCACAGATTCTTACATTTAATTGAACAATAAGTTCTAGAACATCATCCTTTCCTGCATAACTTTTAACATGTTTGAAGAATCTTTCTAACATTTTACGAAATGCAGATTTTGGGAAGACCAGTGAATCAAATCTCTTTTCTCTTTTAGAAACAGAAGATTTTTCACCAGCGATTGGAGTCGGATCCAAAACTTGTTCCTTTATTTTTGAATTCATTCTTTTCTGATCAGGATCCTGATTCTCAATCAAGTTATCAGTCTTAGACTTTCTTCTTGATCTTCGAAAAGACTTACGAGACCAATTTCCATTGACCTTTTCTAAGACCTTATTCTCAGCATCTTGATGAACTTTAACTGAGTTCTTCATAAGTTTAGCTTTGCTTTTCTTATTTTGACTCATTTCTTGTAGGTTGGATTGCACAAACACAGATTGTTAGATCTTTTTCGTGTTTGCCTGCTCTGATACCAATTGAAAAGACGAGGGTTCCCAAATACACCATAATCTTTAATTTTTAAATCCACCTATAAGTCCTCTTACCGAAAGTGATTGTCTATGGACAAAGTCGAGACAATACTACAAATCGGTATTCACACTTTGTGTGATCGTCTATGGATACGAGATCGAGCCAATATAACAATCAAAGTGTGATTACTTGATAATAAGTTCGGACTTAACCAAACATTATAGGACTAATATCAAGTAATACAGAGTTAACGTTTGTGTGATTTACTTTAAATTATAATAACAACAATTATAATTGCGGGAAAAAAAAACTAAATGACACAACAAGATTTGTTAACGAGGAAACCGCAAATGCAGAAAACCCTGGGACCTAGTACAGAATTGAATACTCTCTGAATTAAGCCGCTATACAAAATCTAACAAACTTCGTATAGTTGAGACCAAGCAACTAAACCTATAGTTCACCTAGTTTCTTCAGTATCCCTGCGCTTCCGACATTCAATAAGTGTACGCAGTGGAACAATTCCTTTGGATCGTATTCCAAACAGTAAAGGAGCAACAAATCTGTTTGGTAACAACTCTCTTGATTCTTTCAGATGAAGATATCTCAAGTCATATGCAGAGGCTCTTTCATTTAACCAATAAACTCCTTTGCCTGGTCAAATCAATCTATCCAACAACTACCGAAGTAGCAGAGTTTAGATTTGCAATCAATCAATATAGAATCAAACAAGAAACTATAAGGTGATGCTGATCTTACACAACTAACCAATCGAATAAATCTGATTCTAGTTGGATCCCAGCCGATCAAGGTTTGTACACACCCAAAGATATAGAAACCAAATCAGAAATCTTCTTTGTCTTCAAATCTTCTTTAATCTTCAATAAACACCTGCACAACACCACTTGAATCTCTTGTGATTAATCACGCACAGAACGGAGTCTGTTAATAATGGATTATCACAAGACGTCTTTAGATATACAAACAGTTCTAAAGATCTCGTCGACACTTTGATTTAGTTTGAGTGAATCTTATATCAGAAGAAAAGATTCTCAAGAATAAACAAACTAGGTGCAATCAAAGTTCAACAACCGTTAGTCAATCAAATCAATCGAAAACTAAAATAAACTGCAATTATCCAGTTTCCCGCCAACGGTACTCGTAGACGCTTCTTGATCCCACTGAAGTCTTTAAACGAGCGGTCGTAAGAGATTTCGCCTAATTAGGGTACTTTCCTCTCCGAATAGACGGCTCCACCAGAAACAACAAAAAGATGAAGTTTGCCTGGCTCTTAGGATACTTTGCTCGAAATGAAAACTTGGGTATTTATAGACCAAGGATGTTTGGACACCAAGGAATTTCCAAAACCGAATATTCTCAAGATATGCAATAAATGCCCAAATCGGTTTTTATAATTCCTGGAAAAGCTTTGTCCAATATTTCTGAAATCTCACTAGAAAATCTCCAATTAGTAAATGCATATTACCAATTTTTATTTTCCAGAGATATGCATTTAATTGCTGGTAATTAAAAGCATATAAAATTAACAACCTTAATTAAAAGATTCTTAATTTATTTCAGTCCGGGATCTCCTTGAGTAATTAAGGAATATATTTGAACAATAAAAGATAAGAGTTACTGAACATGTTCCAAGTATGTCGACATCTTTTCTTTGTAAATCCTCTTTCATATTTACAATCTTGGAATCGATTATACCACACTTCCAAACAAGTTTAGAATTGGTTCATCTATATTCCAAGACAACTATGTGATTGATCAAATATCAAATCACTAATCATGGGTTTACGGTTTTACCAAACACAAGGATCGGTTATACCTTAATATGGTTAGTGGGACCGGTTACATCAGTTACCAGGATCGGTTACATCAATTACCAGGACCGGTTACCATATTCTCATGGTATTACTTGTGACTGGTTACACAAGTCACTAGGATCGGTTACACTAATTACTAGGACCGGTTACGCCAATTACAAGGATCGATTATACAACTCTTTTGTGATCGGTCACACCAATTACTAGGATCGGTCACACCAATTACGAATATCGATCATACCATCTCAAGTGATTACATAGGATCGGTTGCACTAATAAAAGTCATACTAATACATAAGTCAGGCACTGTGATTAGTTATACCAAGATACATAACAAGTTATGATCGGTTCTACTAACTCATACATATTAGTAATCCAAAGATATGCAATGAATAACAATACCAATAAGCCTAGCGATTTCCCTTTCGATTGATAAAACAAGTTCATGAATGTACTTCCTTTAAACAAATGTAAACATTATTTCCTAGGATGAAATCTTCACCTTTACCCATACACATAATCACAATAGCATTCATACGATTATGTCGATGCCTTATATACGAAGTTCAAAAGATAAGCGTTATACTTCGTATCCTAATTCCTTAACACTTTGATCATGTGATCATGTCTCACTACTAGAGTATAATCATTCACAACTTCGCAATTATGTTTTCAATATAGCACGACTTGAAAGATACGTTAGGAATGAAACAGTTCAAGTCAAAATATTACTAACCTCAAGAGGAAGGATGATGTCGTCGTTGTAGCTTGTTACTTCTTCACATTCTTCAAGTCTTCGAGTAATACTTGTATGTCTCATAATCCTATTCTTTCTAGACTAACCTATACAAAGTTGTCTCTAGTACATAATCAAGCGCTACTTTAAATGTGTTTTGATTCACTAAAATATGACAACCAAACTTGACATACCAACGCTTGGTGGGTTCAACCGAGCTATGCTCTAACACCCTCCTACAGATCGACCATCATCCCTCTTTGTGACCGAATTAACTCTGGAATGTCCATTGACTTGGTTTTGTATGGAGTCATGCAGATTGATCTCTCGAACTCAAATCACTCTCATGCAGTGCAACAGTTAAAGGTTTAGGCAATTTGCTCGAAGAAGGAACCACACATCCCTCCATTATACCTCAAAAACCAGCAAATTGTTTTCGCCCATCAACAGCAGGGTGCACAAATTGTGTCCATATTGTTAGAGCATTGCTTGGTCGAACTCACAAGTGTTGCTATCTCAATATTGTTATTAAAACCATATCTTGATTTCTAGTCTATATTTATTCAGTCCCGATTAGGATAGAAGTGTGTAGTTAAGATTCGGATATCACTATGTTCTACCATTTGAAGGCGAAGATCAACATGAGATTTGGAGAACTTCAACATCAAAAGGTAAGTGAAGACTGAATCACCTATATCACAAGTTTTCACTTTCTATCTTTGGGACATTGTCGCATGACTAAATTATACAGTACATGCATAATGGAAATTTCGAGTCAAGTTTATCTTGAATATTGTTCTTAAAATATGATTAAGCTTAAGAACATTTGTTCATAATTGATAAATTTGGTTTAGAACAATTTTTGTTTATAACCTAATCATGATTCAAGATTTAATCATTTGAAAATATCCTGGAACAGTGATATGTGTCATTGATGTTATTTGGTAATGTTTCATATTGATTATTAGAGAGATATAAAACTACTGTTAATCTAGATACAGGACTGTATGCATACTAGTTCACATACTGGGAGAACTATTATAAGTCCAGAGCCGTAGTACATGTACCCAGAACACGTACAAGCGTAGCTATAGTTCGGCAATGACTTTTTCGTACGCATACTCGGTATCCATACCATAAAAAGTTTGTTGATCGTGAACCAGGAAAGGTACGTATACCTAATATGCGAACCAGAAAAGATCTGTTGGTTTCAAAACTAGAAAGGTACCCATACCCAGTACGCATACCATAAAAGATCTCTGAGTTCATGAACTTGTTTTTGTCTTAAGGGTACACATACCCGGTACACGTACTATGACAAGAATATTCATGAATAGGTACAGTACACGTACCAGGTACACGTACTTACCCTGTCGAATAGTTTCAAATGCATCAGAATTATTTATATGAGATAATCGGTATTTGAACAACTCTCTAAAAACCTTATCTAGACATTTTCGATCATATGTGTGATTCAAGAAAAGTCTTAAATTGTTATATGAAAAAGGTTAAGCTTATCGTTCAATTGGATAGTTTCGGCTAACATACATGAACATGTCATTATTCACGGATCGGTTACGGTTCATCCTAACTAGAGTGTATATCCAACTATGTTAATCTCAAGTCAAGTTTTTCATCTAATGTTGATTATTGATTACTTGGTTCCAAAGCTATCTTAGCTTAAACCTAAAGCAACCTTGATCTTGAAAGTTTATATAAGAAGAACCTCAAACAACTGAGATCTTTGAATCCCTGACACTATTCTTGTGTGTTCTAGTTGTAAAACTGGAGACGTCCTTTCCTTTAAACCCTTCTAGAGTTTAGCGACTAAAAAGACTTCACCTAGGGATTCGTGAAGCCAGGTCCAACTATCTTTATCTTGATAGTTTGTGTATCCTGATCTTGTTTGATTGGTGAGGTTGATCCAACAAATAAGATAGATATAAATCACAAAGTTTCTTCGTCTCAGACTTTGTAATTCCACAAGTTTCGACTTGTGAGGTAAATAATAATGCTCTTCGCGAGATCTTTGATCAGAACGAAAATCAAATATAGGCTTATCTTTGGGAGGCAGATTGGTTTAAAGTCTTCAATTGAGTTGAAGCAACTCTTAAGCTGTAAAGGACGTCAGTTAAGGGAATCAATTGCGCGGATTCCAGCTGGGATTCAAGAGGCGTAAGGAGCGCGACTGTAACTGAATTGTTGTGACGGTTTAATTTGGGCTCAACTACATTCCAGTCCGAAGTTAATTGGTAGTAGGCTAGTGTCTGTAGCGGCTTAATACAATTTGGTGTTCAAATCTGGACTAGGTCCCGGGTTTTTACGCATTGCAATTTCCTCGTTAACAAAATTTCTGGTGTCTGCGTTATTTTTTCCCCCATTATATTGTTTATCTTTAAAATTGAAACATCACAGGTTGTACGTTAATCAATCAAAGTAGATATATCCATCCTCGTTTGTTGGATACAACTTGATTGATTCTTGGATATTGATCTTTGGAATCGTCCAAGTACTCTCACACAAAATTAAGTTCACGGACTTGGTTCTGTAAACATTCTAATTGTGAGAGAAAAAGATATAATCTCTTCATATAAATCCTTGATCGAGAATCATTAAGTTGAACTCTCGGAATTGTATTCGAGTTTAGTCCATACAGGTTGCCTAAGAAAAAATTGGTGGTGTATTTTGATACCCCCACGTTTTCACATATCATGCCACACAATTTCAAACTTTCGGTGCAATGATTTCAAGATATCTGGAGATTAATAAAACCAAGAAATATCAAACTTGTGTTATAATTCGAGGATGCAGTAATTTCTCATTTTATTGGTAGTAAGACCGTTAGTGTCATAGTAACATGATAAAATAATTATCAAAGTTCACAGATTTGCGATTCCCACCTTCCCATACTTACCTAGATATACCTCTTAACATATATGTTCTCCTTATATATATATATAAAGTTCAATCTAATTGTAAGGTTCAATTAGACAAACTGAAAGGTTCGATCTAATTGTACAAACTGAAACCTTAATCCGTTATGATATCTTGATCACAACAAAAATAAAACAGACAAGTACAAAGCTAAAATCATATTATATATTTAATAGAAACAATATAGTAGAGTTAGAAAAATTGGATAGTAATTTACGTCGTTATGATTGATATTCTCCAACGACTGATCAAAATGAGTCGATTGTAATAGCAGCTTGACCATCACTAGTCTATCGTGCTGATAACATGTTGTAAATACTTGATGAAGCATCCATTAATTAAGCGTTTACTTGAATGATAAGTTAAAGTTAGATAATGGTGTATACAATCTGTAAATTATTATATCATTAAGCAAACAGTAAAAGTAAGGGAAGTGATGGAGAATTTTATTACTACTAAAACTTCGACTTAAACCAGCATCTACTATTTATAACCGTGTCAACATGATGTAAGTACACATAATCAATCTATAAACAATACGTGTCTTCCCACATAACAGTATACAACTAAAATTGTTACAATGTTTATCATTAAGATAAACACAATATTTATCATAATCTTAACCAGGGTAATCAGTGGGTCAACCATCAGAATGTTCCTTACACAACAAAAACAAAAAACCTATTACAATAAAACTTCAATAAATTTATAATGTTGGGACCGCCAAATTCTATCAATTTAGCGAAGTATTAATTTATCGATAAATTAATAAGTTATTAAATTATCGAAACATTCTAAGTTTAAGTTTCAAAAATAAAAGAAAACAAAATACTCTTAAGTTAACTTAAATATTTCTCATAACAACAAATATATTGAAGGTTATGAAACGCGAAAATTAAGTCCAGAAGAAATCAATGTCCTTGCGAGGCAATTAATACTGCAGTTTCGTCATGAACAACAAATGTTCAACAAAATTCAATTGCAAATTATTTCGAACATTGTAAACTTCGGTCACAAGATGTACTGGTCGTTGAAGATGAAGGTATTAATGAACTTGGATTTATAATCAAGGAGTTAAATTACCGTAATCAAATAAATGTCAACATTTTGCTAGACTATCCAGGTGAAAATGATAACAGTACGGAAATTTGGACAAACGAAGAAATTATTGGGAGTGTTATATCAAATCCCCAAGAAGAGGAACTAAAGGATGATAGTTGCGTTGTGGAGCCAGTTTCTCGTAAAAAAAGAAATCTTATCAATAGTAAAGCTAAATGATTTCATCCTACAATTTGAAAAAGGAACTCCTGAACTCCTCAAGGGACTACAAAATATCATATATAAAGTCCAATGTTGCATAAATGTGAACAAGAAACAAACAACTTTGGAATTTTATTTTAGTAAGACATCATAATGTAGTGCTATTATAATGATTATTAAATTATATTTCAGTTGGGACTTATTGGACACTTAAAATTTTTATTATCTTATAAATTTAGCGAGGTTATTAATTTAATACACTGGCCCAATTCGGACCGTTAAAAAATATTATTTTAGCGAAGTTATTAATTTATCGCGGATTAATTTATCGAAGTTCTACTGTATTGAGAATCTAGGGATTTGGTTTTGAGGGTTCCCGTGGAACCAAATGTCCTAAATGTGGATGAGGGGTACCTATAATCCATAATAAAAAATACAAAAATGTCATTTGATTGGTTTTATTACTACCATAGTACCCTTAAATAACTAACCTAAATCTAATTAAAAACCACACTATACCTAACCAAACCAAACAGTCACCTCTTCCTCTCTTCTTCTTCTCCATCGTTTCTTCTTCTTCAACGATTAATTGTCGATTCTCAACCAGTAATTACTTCAATTAGGTAAAAATAAAAGAACCCACCCTTTTATGTTGTTTTTTTCCCATAAATAAGTTAGATTTGCAAATTAGGGATATTAAAATTAGAATCAGAACCGCATACATTTGGAAAAATCCATTATGTCCCGACCGTAAACCGATTTTACGGTAGGGAAATATTGATTTCCCAGTCGTAAACCAGTTATACCGTTGGAAAAATATGAACTCCTAACCGTAAATTAATTTTTTCAAGAAATATTTTGTCCCTGCTGAATCCAATTATAAGTAGTTATACTTCATACTTTTCCCCATCGTAGGTGACCCTAAGTTTTCTACGATTGGGAGTTTCAAACCGTATATGATGGTTACGTTTGGTTCCCAACTGTATATAGTACTTATGGTTTTGAAAGTTTGGGACTCCCAACCGTATATATTACTTACGGTTAGGTTCCCAATCGTAGGTTTAATTTTAAAAAAGAAAATGATTTTGATTTTCAAATCCTAACTATAAATCAAACTATTAGCCTAATTTAATCACTAGCCTTATTCTAATTAATCTAATTATTAGCACTAATTAATTGAGGATATTCTAGCCATTGACAAAATTGGTAGGATAAGAGGTCTTGTTGATTGCTATTTAATGACCCGATTTTGTCAACTTGTGAGCCTTCTAAACCAAATCCTTAGAGCCTCACCTCTTTTGGGGCCTGACGGTCTAACCCAGCCCGATTAACACCCCCATCTGAAGGCAAACAAACGAGACAGCTCTCACGATTTCCTCTATATATATGGTCCGGAATCCTCCAAGGAATGCAATTCATACTTTATCGGTGGTGTTTGTTTGTGCCAGTTCATATCTCTGCTCTCGCTCTGTGCATACAGGTTTCGTCTCGAAACCCTAATTTCAAAATTTTAAGCAATTTCAGGTAATTGGGTAAGAATGTCTTGATTCAGTTGAATAATTTCTTCTTCTCATCCAGCATATCTTGAGGTTTCTTTCTTTTTCTTGCCAGTATTCGTCTCCTTAGTAAACCTGGCTATCATGGACTACGATGGCAATGGTGCTGTTCATCCTACGGCAACCCGAAATCGAGTTCGAAGAGTGGTTCGTGGGACTGGCAATGGAACATCTGGTTCTGCCCGATACCTAATGACATGGCGACTCAAATCCACCATTACGAGCAAGAAGCATACATCTCAGTTCTGCGGGCTTTCAAAGTGCAATCTGATGCACTTACTTGGGAGAAGGCAAAATTAATGACAGACCTCAGGACAGAATTGCGAATATCAAATGAAGAACACAGGGCGTTTCTTAACAGGGTTGATAAAGTCGAGAACAAGAAAAACAGGGTTGATGAAGATAATGGCAACTGGTCTCCATTCCACAAGAAGCAAAAGATATCATTGGTCTCTGGAAACCGAGGTGTTGCAGGTCATGCATTGCGCAATATATCCTCAATTGAGTCTGCGCAGCAGTATTATTCGACGGGTACAACAAGAAAGGGAAATCGTCGAGCTGTTCGTGGAGTTAGGAAGTCCATGGATCATGATGGTGCTGTTCTACCATTACAGAGTCCTAACGGAGATCTGGATCAAATTCAGATGGTTTTAACAAAAGCAGTAGTTAATGAGGTGGAGAATATTTTGCTTTTAAGTAACCCTGAGCCTTTTGAAATTGAACGTGCAGTGAACCTCTTGAAAAGTCAAGAGGAAACGTTAGTTGATGCACTTGCCAAGATCACATCTGCATCCGAAGGCGAAAGCTTGGATGCCAATGGAAATAGTCATGAGCCATCAATGGGAAGAGAACAGGAGTTGACAGACAAACAACTTGACATCAATGGCCCGCCTGCTCTAAGTGCTGAAAATGGGATGATGACTGAAGAAGAAGGTGGTGGTAATGGTGAGGAAGGGTCACATGAGAGTAGCAAAGCGGCAGCTTAATTCTACGAGGATGGTGGGATGGTTATCGTTTAATTGGGTAATCTATTTTGCCAAACTCATATTCTGTCAATAGGAATTTTATAGGCGTAGTTAAGTATGACTAATCTTTTAGGCAGCAATTTCCCAATCAAAATGTTGATCCAAAGACTGAAAATAGGATTTAACATTGTAATTTAGCATTCAGAACAGTTTTGATTTTCTTCTGTACAGAGAGTTGCAAATATATTTTTTCTGAATAATTCACTGAGAAGCTCAGTCCTCTTACATCTGAGGGATCTCTTAACACTAACAGAGTGTATAGGGTTCACATGATATTTGTCAGGCATGTCCACAGTTAAAGGCTCTACCAACTAACTGAGTTTACACACTCCTAAAACCTCAAGGGAATCTTAATCTCAAATTGTGATCTTCCCCTCTAGCCTGCAACTGATCACCGATGGCCGCCACACAAGCCCTTTAGTGTCACTTCTAAGCTTCACCTTTTGGAGATTGAGATTCTTTATCCATCTAAGAGCCTCCAATAAAACCAAGGCTGCAGCTTGGTTCTAATCTCTTGCTGCCACTAACCCCCTTGCCTTGATTGTGAATGATCAAAGGCATCAAGATGCAGTGTCGTGTCGTGCAGTGCTAGTATGATGGTGATCATCCAAACCATGAAGAAGTGTAGCAACTTGATTTATGTTGTGCATTTAGTATCAGTAATTCGCCGATACTAAACATGGCTGTGCACTTAGCTTTCCAATAAACCAGATAAACCAGATAGCAAGGTTGTGAAGCTGAAGATAAGAAACCAATACAGAAGGTTCAAGCCAAGATTTAAGCCGTTCTATAATGGAGAACTTTTTCTTCTTTTCTTTGCGCACACCTTTTTTAAGAATCAGCCCCTTCCCTTGGCAGTTTTTGCCACCGAGTTGGCTGACTTTTTCTTTTAAAGTATGATAGCAGTCTCCCCACAACATAAAGGAAAAGACAGCATTCTCCATTCCCAAGCCAAGAGAAAACTTGGGATAAAAAGAGATCCTTGAGATCCATACCCAAAGAGAGCTACACTAATACCAATCAGGCATATGGCAATGGATATGATTCATATGAAGCAACTCGAAAATACTGGTTCTTGAGACTCTTATCAGAGAGATTGTAGATACTAGATAGCATTGGGTAGAGATATATACTAACATAACACTTTTATGCTGCAATTCATTCCTGGACAATATCTTGCAGGTGATAACTAGTCTAAACACCAGTCTCCATATACGGGTCTAGTTGTAACTTGCAATCGATGATTTAACTTGATCATAAGAAACTCAAAAGACCAGTGAGCTGCAACTAGCAAAAAAAAAAAAAAAAAATCTACAGAAAAGCTACAAGAGAGGATCTGATTATAAATTTCCAACTTGTACAACTGCAGTTCTAACTAAGAAGTGACAAAATAAAGTAGAAACTAGAATTCAGGTTGCTGCAAGTTACAAGCTACAACTAGCAAGAAAAACACAATACAGTACAAACAACAAAATGGGCATCTAGAAGACTAAGCATTGTTCTGCTGTGCCATCTTATTCTGATCCCCTGGAACCGACAGTATAGGCAGATTTCCAAGATGTCCCAGTATATCATCAAGTCCTTCAAAAAATCCTATCCCAGGAATGGGGTCTTCATCTCCACTAGCTACTTCAACACCTTCACCTAGAGAAGAATTGGGATCATTGAACTCGTGTCTGACGTCTGCATTCAAATCCACTATTTCTGATTCCTGGACGAATTTCCCAGACCGCCTAGTTGCTTTCTTGGCCACTGCTTTCTTCACAATTCTCTGCGGAGCCGCTTTGTTTGGCAATACATTCCCATCATATGGACCTGTTACAGGTCCATCATGTACAGGCTCAGACACATTTCCTCTAGTTGATGTCGGCAGAACAGATTTTCTAGCAGTTTTCTTCACAACAGGGCCTCTTCTAACCTCAGCAGCAGTTTTTCCCTTCTTTCTACCAAAATCATCT
Source organism: Papaver armeniacum (assembly GCA_023531295.1). Taxonomy (NCBI): domain Eukaryota; kingdom Viridiplantae; phylum Streptophyta; class Magnoliopsida; order Ranunculales; family Papaveraceae; genus Papaver; species Papaver armeniacum. The sequence continues at coordinate 79,622 of JAJJWW010006307.1, read as the reverse complement.
TCTTCGCCATCCCAGCTTCCATCAGAATCACCATCAGCATCATTATCATCACCATCATTATTACCACCACCATCATTATTACCACCACCATCATTCGGTTTGGACCCAAATGGATTAGAATTCGGCAACTGACCTGGATTGGAAGACATCGGTTGCATCGCCGAAAAAGGTGTCCAATTAGGAAACCCACTCTTCTTGCCGCCTGCTAAACTAGGAACTTCAAAACCTAGCGGAAAAAATGCCCAACAACAATAATACGCTTCTTGTCCAGGAACAACTGGAGGTGGAGAGGGTATTACAGCTGCATGAAATGCTCTTCTGCAGTTCTGACATCTCAAACAACATTCTTCATAAACTCTTGGGTACTCATAAAGATTATAACAGTAAGGACAAGATGTCCAAAAGCTTGACATTTTAGTACCTGCCCGAGTTGGGTTAACTCGTTGAGGAACATTACGATTTTCATTTCTAGGCTGGGAGATAGTCTCCTCAACACCACCACTACCACCACCATCAGCAGCAGTACTCTTTCTTTTCTCTCTAGTACTTCTTCTAACAGGTGTGTCTTGGTTTTGTTGTGCATGTGATTGTTGTTGTGGTTGTGATTGTGGTTGTGGTTGTGAAGGATACTGATGAGTCTGAATGTTGTTGTTATTGTTGTTGTTGTTTAGAGTAACAGATTCAAATTTGAAGAAAAGTTTCAACTCATTATCATAAAGATTTTTCTTAGCAGGATCAGACAAGACAGTCCAAGCATCACAAACAAGTTTAAAAGCATTCTCAGCAAAAACAGATTTGTTTTTATCAGGATGTAAAAGTAAAGCTAATTTTCTGTACTGTTTTTTGATCATTTCAAAATCATTATTCATAGGGTTACCTCTGTTATCAACAAGTTGTAAGATTGCATACCAGTTCATATGATTATTGATCCTTTTGTCAGCAGCTAATAAAACATCACAAACAGCTAAGATCTGATCTACACCATCCAATGATGGATCAGATTCTGCTGCCCTTATTGCAAATTTCTTACTTCCAACTAGATCTCTTGCCATTAGTAACTTTCCTGCAACTTCTAACCATCTTTCTGCTTCTGCTTTTTTCCCTATTCCTTCCATTTTTGCCCCTCACTCTGTTTCTTGATTGATTAAAATCTCTCTCAGGAAAGGAAGTGGAAGAAGAACAGGGAAGAAAATAAAATATGGGTTGTTTAGAAAGAGATCACTTCCACTTAATTGACAAAATGAAAATGAATCTTTTTAATAAATGACTTCTGTTTTTCAGTGTAGTCATTTACTCTGATGTGGGTATTTTCGGTATTGCAAGCATTAACAAATCTAAGAAAATCCAGTGTTTGTATCACCACTTTGAGTAATTCTTTTGTCGTTTCTTGTAATCTCCGGTAAAATAAATGAAAATGACCATTGCTCAAGAGTGAGTTTGTTTGACATACTTGAAACGTGGGTGTATAAAATCTAGATGTGCAGTGGGGGACTGTTCGTTTTCGGTAACTATTCATCCGTTGACTGTAACGGATGTATTTATGGGGTTTGGTGTTGGACGAACACGTATAGTCGTATACAGTGGGTTGTCGAACAGTTTGGGTGTTAGCGTGGGTAAATTGTTTTACCGTCTGTATATCTGACACTTGTTTTTTTTTTACTGTCTGTGATTTTAAAAAACTGACACGAAAACCAGTGACATCGAGCACCCTACCACCTCCGTACTAATCAGGTCTTCAGCATCGTGCACCCATAATTTTTAGTTACTTCTACAAAAAGTCGTTTGTCGTCCCCTTTGCGGCGGCACAGGTGGAATCCAGCCTAGTTCTAAACACGGATATATTTGTAACCTCTGAACGAGAAAAAGACATTCATCTACCCAGTTGGAGCTTAGGGAACAGGAGATGTGCTTCCAAACACCAAAATGTTTGTAATTTTGTATGCATCAAGATCAAAGTGACACTATAAAATCTCTGCAGACCATATTTATACAAGGTTGATAAGCTGCTTTTCATCCGGTCTGTGTTGTGCCGGCAGCTGACACCCACCACGAAAGAGTGTCAAGGATTTTAGTACAGCCGCCATGGAGAGCTGTTTGCCTTTTTTTAGCAATTGCTCTGTCATATATCCATACGAATCATCCTATTACATAGGTAAAGCCGTAAAGGCAAAAGCGAAAGTTACCACCTAAACACCAACTCATTCCTCTAAATTAATCCGGGTGGTGTACATAAAATCAGTAAAATTGGTACAACCGATCAACAATCCAAAATATACAATTGTGAAGAAGAGTTAACATGTAAAAACTAGCCCTACTTTGGGATAAGCTCACCTTCGTGAGGAAACTTACTAAAGCTTTGCAATTTCATGGGTGAAATACAGACTTTCGTCGTTGGTATATCGCATTTCTTGCACAAAAATGGCTGGGTTTCTCAGCTTTTAAACTTAATGTTAGCTTTAGATGTAAGCATTCTTTCCAAGAAATAGACTTCTGGCTTTCTCAGCTCTTCAACTTAGTACTGGCTTTAGATCTAAGCATTCTTTCTCTTACGAAGATTACCGAACACGTGTAAACCCAAGTAATAGCTACTATAAAGACTCCAACATAGACGCAAACTGCCGTAGCAAGGACATACAAGTACCTGTAAGAACAATTTTATCCCAGTTAGCATTAAAAGGTCGCATAACAATTTAAAGGTCGCATGAAATGTTATAGATCTGATGCTAAATGAGAACCAGGTGTGCAACCTGCAAAATGGTGTATACCAATCTCATAACTTTTTACTATGCGCAGGGTTTATAAAAATCAGAAAAAGAAAAAAAAAATGATGTCCATACTTACTTTGGTGAAAATACACTCCAAACGAATAAATGGTTCCTCATTGCAAACAAGACGATGGTGAACGCAGTCAGCATAACTGAATTTAAGGCCAAAGGAACAAGGCAAGGGAAGCCAATCATCATTTGAAGAAGATGTCCCAAATCTCCATTCTTGGAGAGTAGCAAATAACTAGCGCCCTTAGTAGATATGTAAAACACCAGGCTGAGAAGGTATAACATTGGAGATGCCATGGTAATAATGAACATCAGAACTCCAGAGAGTAATGTTGAGTGACTCGAGATTCCCTAGCAACAGTGATATCACTGTCAGTTAAAAACTTTTTGTAACTTCTTGTTTTTTCCATTTACTTTTTGTCATCATGTATCTTTTGTTTTTCTACATTAGAAAATCATAGCATGTGAAGGAAGTAGGATGCACCAAGGCACAGAGAAAAAGCTTACTATAAAAGCTCCTGCAACATCAATAGTAGCAAGGGTGTTGCTGTTCCCAAGGCCAAAATGTCCAGCCATTCCCAGAAAGTACAATGCTGCAACCTACAGAGTGCAGTACATTAGCACGTAAAAATTGCATATAGATAGGGAAAGGATTTGGCATTTGGGAACTGACCTCGACCCAGTGTTTGCTATGTGTCTCATTGATGGAAAAGTGAAACATGCTCCCCAGAATTTGAAAGAAAAGCAACAAGACAGGGATCGCATTTACTGGTTGCTGAAGTAAGAGTTGTAAAAGGCACCAACATACTGTGTAAGTCAATCCAATCAAGTGCAAAGAATATTTTACAGCAGGTAGAAGAGATCTGATTTCCACATCTTTGGAAGCAGAATTTACCAAATGGGATTCGTTGTTTACTTGATGGTGGTCACCAACTGAAACAGGTGTAACCCATGGTGCTTGTAAAACAGTCACAATTACTGTCATGATAATGGTTGCATAAATACTTTGAGCTATTAAAGTGGAACTATAGTTGGATAGTCCAAATATAGTGCCCTGAAATTCCATAATGTGCATTACTAAAAGGAATCCAGACAAAAACAAGCTGATCTGAATAACCAGAACAATTCTTCTCTTTGGTTCTAGTAGATAAAGATTGAAGGAGCTCATACCGATGATAAAGAAAAGTGAGACAATTTGGAAGGATTGTATTGTAGGAGGATCAGTCTGTTCAAGCCATTTTGATATGTCAGGCAGATGAACCCAATTAACACCACCTTGATGCCAGACTCTCAATATCCTCCCACAAATAAGCACGAAGATAATGGAATATATTGGGCAATGGTTGCTGCTCTTTAGTCTCTTGATCACATTGCCCATGCTTGGTACTGCTACTGGAGATGGAGACTGAAAACTTTTACGCAGAAATATCAAATACAATGTGGATGTCAAAAAGTGCCATATGTATTGCTCTTCCTCTACCATAGAACTTGATCCCATACTGAAAACAAAGATCACAACCACAACTAAAGCGTAAACCTCATCCAGATGCCACTTGTAACTGCAGTCAAGAAGCCCTTGATTCTCTTTAAGATACACTTCCTTGCACAAACAAAATAGAATAAACAAGAACATTGCACAAGATATAGCCATTGAGGCAATTCCAGGAGCAAGCAGTTCAGGAGGTTTCTGCCAAAGATGAGACTGTTAGAATTTGACAGATTCTCGTGTGTACAAGGATAGCCATGTAACTCCATCCAACCGTATGTGATGGATATTATATTGAAAACTACTAGTTAACATCAAGCTCACTGCTACTTACATCAGTGGCTCTCCGTGATAGCCACTCACTTGAAGTTCTTAGAAATTCATTATATGCTGCAACTATGCTCCTAACATCCTCACTATTATTAGACCTGTACATAAATGAATGTTTAATCAATAAAGGCCACAAGCCAACAATACTACGTATAAGCGGAATTTTAATTCCTTATTTTTAAATGGATCAACATGCCAGTTTCTTTAGTTTACCTAGGGTTTCTGTGTTTTTGAGATGTCCATGAACTGTGGAGAGTTGTGGCTTTTGAAAATAAACAGCAAAACCTCTGCTCAACACTAACTTTGCATGCATTTATTCCCGAACATTGTGCCCTATCATAGTCGTCACATGGATAACTACTACAAGATAAAGCCGGCAACTGTGCTTGCAGTAGTCGAAGTAACTGCCATGAATTTAATTCCAAAGCTCGCAGTTTTTGGTCATCTGTATTCCAAATAGTAGAACAGAGTAGTTTTAGATAAATACAGATATGAGCAAAGCATACATGACTCATATCTCAGTCTTAATAATTGTCGCAAGTATCTGGATTCTGACCGAGTCCTAAGGAGCACAGATGAATGATCTAAACATGCCACATCAATTACAAACGGGAAGAACTGAACCTGCTAGTGAGTCAAAGGCTTCTGACATCAGAACACCAATGCTATTTTTTGGAATTGGTACACCAAAAAGAAGAGCCAACGTTGGTGCTATGTCTACCTGGAGAAATAGAAAAGTGACGAGTTATAAAGCCAATAAAGCAAGAGTAAAACAATGTAGGAAAACACAGAACAAGATCATATTCAGGACAAAATTTCACTATTTGAGTAATATTTTGGCAGGTCATTCCCAAGGAATATTCAGGTCTGTAGACATGTCACGCATTACCGGCATATAAATGCATGAACTTGGTCAGATATGACTCGAATGTTCTTGAAAGTAAGGTGTTAAATGGTGATAAACGAGGCACATACTGCTCAGAATATTAATTGAGTCATTGTTTTATTGAATCTTTCATGTGGATGATCAACAAAGTATTCTAATGAGTACAGAGAAACATAAATAATTATTCGATCTCTACAATAATTACTCAAGTACAAATGAAGCGGAAATAAGATTACCTGAGAAGCTGTTTTCCGGGTTGCCAATGCATAATCTGGCAGCTTAGATCCTATACCAATAAAAAGAGCCAGTGAATCTGTTTCCTCATATGAAGATCCACCATGGTTCCCATTTTCAGTCATGCCATGGTCACTGACTACCATCTACAAAAGATGTTTTAGTTAACAAGGGAGTAGTACCACAATTTACTATTTAAGGAGTAGTACCGCAATTTGTTTTTTAAGCACCAACATCTTAAATATTAATTACAACAATGTCCGACGTAATCTGTAAGGACAAATAAATAGCATAATAAAAAAACACAAACCAAAAGTGTCCGCCCATTAGAAGAGTCTTGAGGTAGGTCCGAGCTCATGTGAATTTTCTTAATAACTTCATCCATCTCTTTCAGTTTTGGGATCATCAAGATACTGGAATTGTAGGACAAATTGTACTTCAGCTCTTATAAGAATTAGGAAATTTACTATTGAATCCACAGTGACAATTGCACGATCCTGAATGAAAAAAGAAGAAATGTGTTACCTACTACGCCCGCCAATATGGCCAACATGATCCAAGCCTAGATAGTGAAGAATCTATCAGAAATTTGGAGCAGAAAATAAAATAAATAGATAAAAGATTAATTCCAAAAGCTTGGAGGAGAATTCAATAAGCTGATATTAAAAAGGTATTAACACTGATATATCACCATCAGAAATATTAGCCTCGAGAACTCAAATTCGTACCAAAAGATCCCAATCTCTAGCTCTAAGTTCAGCTCCCAAATGTCGAGAAACATTGTGATCCACTTCAACAGTATCTTTGACCTGAAGCGAGGAACTCAGATTATCATATTACAAAACAAGAACACAAGTATCAAAGTTAAACGTCAACAATGTGTAGACCTACATAAAAACTGCTAACTCCATCATGCCTTGTAAATAATCCAGGAAACAACTTAATCCACGTTTCATCCCCAAGCATCACCATTTTCCAGCCAATGCTGTATAATTGACCTGAAAGATTAGATTATGGATTTTAATAAACTCCGCCTCAATTAAATTCCATTTTGCTTTGTTATTTATCTTTCCACAAGTTGTAACAAAACTAACCAAGCAGATTGTCATCTCGAAAAGCTTGTGAATTAAAATTGAATGCCACATCTAGAAATCCCCCAATTGCTCCCGAAACCATTGCCTGCATATATACATCAACACTTGTTTCAACACAACACACACAAGATAATCTCTTTCACAGGCCATCAAAAAAATTCACCTTCAAGCGAGGCATTGTAACTGTGGGAGGAGCTGCTTTTGCGTGGTACCCAATTGCTTTTCCATGAGATAACAATGACTGAGTATATGGCATAGCTTCCATCATAGCTTTAGTTGGCGGTTGATCGCCCCTTCCCAGAACAAACTCTGCTGGAAGACCATCAACAACCTAAACTGACATACGTTGTAATCCAGAAAATGAAAGTTATCCTCCAGATTCACACCAACAGATTATAATTATAATCAACAATACTACCAAGTACCAACATTGCCAAGTAGTGTACATACCATTAGTATTAATCGATCAAATGTAGGCGAAATCTTCGACATATCCTGTTAACAAGAACAATTCACTCGACCTAAGTACATGTGCATAGTGTCAAGCAAAACTATAATAGAAACTGAAATACCTTGTATAAAGATCTTCGACATATCCTGTTAACAAGAACAATTCACTCGACCTAAGTACATGTGCATAATGTCAAGCAAAACTATAATAGAAACTGAAATACCTTGTATAAAGATCTCAGTTGGTTTTGAGACAGATGATTTATCTGCTCTTGATCTTCTCTGGAACTAGACATTGGATCCCTATAACTCTCCATACCACTGTGAAATCAATCAAGAGCAAATAATAATAAGTAATAGAGGATACCTTGATTGAAGAAGACATTTAAAGATGAAATGTATTAGTAGCAATACCTAACGCCAGAGAGAGTTGGTTTGACAGGGAAGAACCCTAAAACAAAGAGTACAAGACCTAGAATTTGCAGCAGAACTGCAATTATAGTCCATGTCGCCAATCTACCGCATGTTAGAGAAGACGATGATGGTGATGATGAAGAAGAAGACATTTCTAAGGAATTTGAAAAAACATTGGCAGTCTATCTGAGTGCTCCAGGACTGTGTAATTCGGGGATGAAGGTTAGGGAAAGTAAATACTCCGTAAATGGGATTGGGAATGATAATAATCAGGGCTATTTTCGTCTGTTCAGGGCTGTATTAGGCTGAGAACAAGCAACGCTTTTTAGAGCCTATGGCGACGTTTTTCAGATGGCGAATTGGCGACGGTGTTTTTCTAAGTTTGACTTGAAGTTTGAACATTCTTGCAAATATTCAATGTGCTACGGAGGAGACGTGAGTCAGGTGACGCTCAGAGCCTGAAACTTTCGCATAGGACGTACATTATTTTGTCGTGTCTTCTGGTTTTTCTACATGGGGAAGCAACGATTGTCTTGTCTTCTGTACAATTTGTGATAACCTTTGAGGCAAACCCGGGGCTTAATGCGGGTGCATTAGATCATATCAACTGTTTGTCGAATTGTGAGTATCAAAAAGAAAAAAGTAAGATAGGTTGAGCATGAGTTTGTCTCTTGGGCAGATATTCATGGCTGTGAATCTCCGACGAATTGGAATCCAATGTTCAGGTGGGCTAAAATTACATGTGAAATTATTGCTGGGATGTACGTGTGTTGATATTAGCTTTTACCTAGTTCTAGCATACTGAAGCCTCCCCTGATTGCTTCGAGGTCAAGGATTAGCATGGACCGGATTGGTGCCCTTTTCGCCTTTTCGGCATCCAAATCAATGAATCGTGGATTTCAATTCATCCAGTCCAACATCCGATGGGCTATTATATGGCCATGTGATTTTGATAGTTTAAATTTATTGCTCCTAGTCTCATTTGGAGCTACTGGGAGACTCTCGTGAATGAGTGACTTCCTATGTTTTTTGTAAGGTTTTTTTCCTTTTAATTTAACCCTTTCTTCGAAGAAAAAAACAAACATCTAACGCGCTGGATATAGATGATCTAGTGGATTTTTTCTATAACTAATAAAAATAAAAATGACTTAAAACCCCATTTCTATGATTTTTAATATTAAATCAAATACACACAACTTTTTAGTGACATTTTCTTTATTCACCAGTCAAATACAGTAAAACCTCTGTATAAGAATATCCTAGGGACTACAAAAAAATATTCTTATATGGGGATTATTCTTATACATGTACTGAGAAAATACAGTAAAAAATACACATATACGTACTGGAAACACAAAAATGTATCCAGAAAAATATAAACTCAACCTTGACACCGATAATTGACCAATGAAACTATATGAGTGAAAGATAGTACTGAAAATTGACCAATGAAATTATATGAGTGAAAGATATTTGCACTATGTGCACAAAAAAGCAACAAATCTACTTTGAAGCCAAATGATTTTGTAAAATGGTTATAAGAAGCTCTTCATCTTAAACTTTGATGCATCACAAGACATATAGTATTTATATTATAATGTCAATTATTCTTATATGGAGGTAGGTTTCTTAAGACCGGACCGGAAAAAATTATGACTTATTCCAATATGGAGTTTATTCTTAAATATAACTGGCCCAAATCAGGACCAGAAAAGTTTATTCTTATATGGAGTTTATTCCTATATGGAGTATTCTTCCGGAGAGGTTTTACTGTATTAACACACAAACTCATCTCCCCTCAAATAGTAGTAAAGAAACTCGTCAATTTCATTTAATAATAGTGACATTTATAATTTTATCTCATATAACAACATCAGGAGATCTATATACACTATACACTAGTACTTCAACTGAGCAACTAATATCAACATTAGTGAACAAGATAAATATACCGAACAAGAATAATTATAAATTTATTGGATGTAAATGTCCATCGAATTTTTAACTCCGCACCCGCATCTATTCCATTAGTGTACGAATTGGGCACCTGCCCATCGCTTCCAATCCGCGGATTAAACCTCAAATGCTCACCATATTCAAGGTAATCATGTGTTATTAGCAAAACCAAACCAAATTTACAAAGTTTGAATTGGCTTCTTTGATGACATGGTGTTTGTAGGTGAAAATGGTTTCTGCTGATTTCGGTAATTTTGGGTGTACGGGTGAGAAACAACTTAAACCCTAAACAATGTACTGCAAGGGAGTACTTTAGATTCGAGAGATCAATCTGTACAAGTCTGGCCTAAACCAAGAAATGGCCGTTCCAGACTTGCTTCGATCACAAAGTGAAGGAGAATGGGTTGGTTTTGGGGAGGAAGCAAGGAAAGTGATGAGTCGAGAATAGTTGATTACGGAAGAGTAGTTGTGTTACTACGACTTGTATCAGAAAAGTGGGAAGGCTAACAAATGGTAAGTTAGCAAGTATTTTCTGAGTGTTGTGTATCCCGAATGAACTTGTTGTTCGGTGGAAATAGGTAAGACCTATTTATATAAGTCGAAGTGAAACGTACTCTGGTCTCATTAAGGAATGAACTAATGGGTAAGTAAATGGGAGGAGGTGGTAACCGTTAATCGCATGGAATTGATGTTCCATAAAACCGTTAACGTATGGAATTGATGTTCCATAAAACTGTTAACGCATGGAATTGATGTCCCAAGAGTGTTTCACCATTAACTCCCTATATTTACTAACCGCCTCACCCTTATGACACTTCCTTATGAAGGGCGTAGTGTACGCCGCACGCTATAAACTGCCAAACCAATACCCAAAGAGGATCCCCTAGTTTGTGATATGTGTTGATGTCTCGAATGTTTTTGTGGAAAACATGTAGCATATGGTGGTTGCCTGGCAAGTCGAGATTGGAAGACTTGGTAGCTTGGTGACCTTCGACGGTCGAGATTTTGTATCTTAAGAGGAAAGGTAGCCGTTGATCTTTGCACGCTTTCGTTCGTTGGTGGCCGCATAGGGGAGGCCAGCATGGTGGCGCGACTAAGTTGGCATGCCATTGGCGTGGCATGGAGGCGCGGCTAGGTTGGCATGGCGTGGACAAGCTTAGGTTTTCGGGCCAAAGGTTACCATGCGTCGTCTGGTAACCTTGGAGGGCTAGGATTTGCTCCAGGGATTGAAGGGAGACCGTCGATTGTCGCACGCCTTCGTTTTGGTAGCCGCGTAGGGAAGGCCAGCATGGTGGCGCGGCTATGTGCGTTTGGCATGTGGGCCAAGGGTTTGGTAAGACGTTGGCACATGGGCCGGCTAGCATGGCTAGGTGCGGTTTGGCTTGGCATGTGGGGCCAAGGGTTTGGCAAGCCGTTGGCACATGGTGCGGCTAGCATGGCTAGGTGCGGTTTGGCTTGGCATGTGGGGCCGAGGGTTTGGCAAGCCATTGGCACATGGTGCGGCTAGCATGGCTAGGGCCAAGGGTTTGGCAAGCCGTTGGCACATGGTGCGGCTAGCATGGCTAGGTGCGGTTTGGCTTGGCATGTGGGGCCAAGGGTTTTCCATGGGCGCATGACGTGGCTAGCTTGGCTAGGTGCGGTTTGGCTTGGCATGTGGAGCCAAGTGTTTGCCATGGGTGCATGGCGTGGCTAGCATGGCTAGGTGCGGTTTGGCTTGGCATGTGGGGCCAAGGGTTTGCCATGGGCGCATGGCGTGGCTAGCTTGGCTAGGTGCGGTTTGGCTTGGCATGTGGGGCCAAGGGTTCTCCATGGGCGCATGGCGTGGCTAGCTTGGCTAGGTGCGGTTTGGCTTGGCATGTGGGGCCAAGGTTTTGCGTGACCAATGTAGTTGCAGGAAATCCTACACTACACCCCTCACAAGAATCTATATAATCAAATCATATTTTGAATGAACAATTGTAATTTTTATTGATTAAACTCTTAAAATGTTTACAAGATGAAATGGAAATCAGTTAAAGAACTACCATCACTCTAAACTTTCTCTCTCTTAATGACTTGCCCAATACTCAAGAAAAGATCCCCTCCAATTGATCATTTCGGCTCTTTATATAGGGTATTACATAATGGATGACAGCTAAGCTATCCTTTATTTTCAGGAATAACTTGCGAAATATCGCAAGTGTACAAATATATAATCTCGCAACTCTCCTAGATCTCTCTAGGTCTTCATATCTTTCTCGGGTTTTGGCTGTCGTCATTCATTGCGTCATTTATATTACTCATCTGCGACACCTTCGCAACGCTGTCGTTTATTGATCTCGCAAGGTATTGATGTCGCGATATTCTGATCATACATCTTGCCTCTTCTCATGTCTTCTCTGCGAAGATTAGAATGTCATGAGAACCAGTATTCTGAAATGCCGCAACCATTTGTTTTTCATCAATTTTTGCCGACAAGATTCCGTGAATTAGGGATGACCTGCTTACACGTGTCTAAAATTTCCCCTTTTACCACATTTAATGCTATCTGGTTACCCTTTTCTTGCCTATTTAAGGAGGAGTTCCTTATGAAAGTGTTTCTTTTCTTTTACTTCGTCTTCTTCATCGTCTGCAACTTTTTAGTGATGTTTTTCTTTCTTCTGCTACTGTTCTCATCTCTTTTGTGCTACTGTTTCTATGGAGCCATCAAGGTTTGTTAGTTTTGCTGAATTTGGTCTTTTTGTGATTGATCTCTCCTATTAAAGTTGTTTTGTTTTGACAATGTTCTTCTTTTAATGATTCCTATGTTGTTTTTGTTTCAGTAAGAACAAATCTAACACCAAGTTCACCGTCCCGAACCTCTTTATACCCCACTCGCCGCAATCGAAAGTTACCATTACTATAAGAAATCCTGCGAATGACAAGGTATTTAAGAAACATCTACTCTTCTATAACAATATTTTTGCCTCTGTTTCTTATTTAACTTGTAATTCGCAGGATGACAAAAATGTTGATAAATCTCCTAAGAGACCTCGCCGTTCTAAGCTTTGTTGCATCATCTATTTCATTTCCTTCATTCAAACTCACAACTCCTCTGCAGTATCTTCAGGGATAAACCATCTTCTCTTGCGATATCTTCGGCAGGATAAATCAATCCCTTCTTCGCAAGATAAACCATCTTCTCTGCGATATCTTCAGGATAAATCAATTCCTCCTATTCTCACCACCTCTGAAAATCCCACTGTCCATATTCCTAAATTTTCCATCAATGAAGTTCCTCAAGATGGATCCCTTTCTACTTTTACCATCAATGCCTCTGTCTCACCCCCACTCATTAATCTTCATCAAATTTCTTCTTCTGGCATTTTATGACCAAGGATGACTCAATTCTTCCTTCTTCTCCCACCATTACCTCTTCATCTGGGTTCGTCCCTCTTACCAAAGAAAACCTGGAGGGGATGGATGTAGCTTTCAAAGTTTTATCAGACATCATAAATGATGTCAAGAAGACCTCTGTTGATCCCATCAGGTTTAGCGTTTGCGAGTCTTTGAGTAAATATTTCGGTTCTGACAAAATGTCGCAAATGTCTTTAGAACAAGAGGTTAAGACATTGAAAAATAATCTTCAAAACATTTCGCTGGATCGTGATAATCTTCGCAAGAAGAACGAAGAATTAAAAGGTATTAAGTCTCCTCCCTCCTTTTTTTTTTTTTTTTTTTTTTTTTTTTTTTTTTTTTTTTTTTTAAGACCTTGTTCGCCTTTCAAGCTTTAAACCAGAAACGAAAAATGGAGATATATCAGTTGGAATTTGTTGCCGAAGAAACTCGAATGGATAGAGATGTTTGGATGGAGCAATATAATCAGTTAGATAATCTTCATACATACTCTGTTGATCAAATAAATAATCTTACCCAAGAGAATGTTCACTTAGTTCAGAAGCAAGACTTCGTGACTAATGAATTGTCTCATCTCTCTTATTCTTTGAGTAAATCTAATTTGGAGTTGGAAACCTTATCAGATGAGAATGGAACTCTATCTTAAGAGAAGCGAGTTTTGTTAAACAAGATGGCGATTGCTTCGCAACAGCTTGATGTCTGTCAGAAAATATGTAATGAACAGGAACAATCTCTCTTATTTGAGAAGTAAACTTCAAGAAGACACTATTGAGAGGGATAAACTTATTCAGGGTAGAATAACTTTAAGTGTGAAAACCAGCCAACTGAAAGACCAATATTCCAAGTTAAAAGAATCCTACTCTTCTCTTGCTAAGGAAAATAACTTGCTTGATCATACCACACATTTGGTCGTGGCAATGTGTCCATACTTCTTCCATATTCGGGCGTACAACTCGGCATACTTGGCTGACATGCTTGACCCTCCAATTAACACATGATCTATAAGAGGAGCATCAAATTGAGGGTCGAGGGCGTAGTCACATCATCAACATCGTCGGTTGCCTCCATCTCTGGATTATCTCTCGGTCCTTCCTGAAATGTCATCCCAAATAATGGAGAGTGCTGCCTTCGTTGCCATTGGATCCTGAATCTGTTCGGTTTTCATCGTCGTCATATGGAACCGACTCGGTCAAAATCAAAGAGAATTCCATTCAATTCTCTATGGAAACGGTGTTTTAGTGAATTCTCCACAGGACTGGTATCCCATGAGTTCTCCTTTTTCTTTTGGAAGTGTCTTGAACGCATCGTCATCCCGGCTACCTGCAGCAAATGACGCAGTCCAACAAAGGCGTTCATCCTCTCAAAGCACTAAAACTACGAAAAGAAGTTGAGCAAGATCATCCAGATAATTCAGCCCGGTCAAACATAGCAAAACATGTACATCCATGTACATCCGAAGAATTGAAGATCATTGTAGCTGCTCAAGTGCCACATGCAATCCTCTCGATGTAACCTATTTCTCCTGGGGACTGCCTCCACCTTGTCTAGAGGATACCACTCAGACACCCACCTAACAACTTAAAGTCAAGGCCTCTTGCAATCGAGCATAATGGAGTTTGGAAAATTTTGGAATCCACTGGAGAGGTTGGATACTCATTCTTATGGAGACAGAACCTTATTACACATTCCGTAGAAAATCGATGGTACAACTTCTACACCCTCTGGTCCATGAAGAAGAATCGTCACATGATTAAGATGAGTCCTAACAGTTATATAAGACACTTCGAAGAAGTCATCATCCATATTTGGCATGTCTTTGGAATCATTAATGCCTCTTGGCTTAGCAGCGGAAATATCTCCAGGTGACATCTTATCCAACTAAAAAAAAATTTACGCTCCTAGTTACTGTTGGGTGGCTACATGTGCAAAAAAGAAAAGAGCACCTACCTTGAGTTCTCCTTGCTCGCATTGCTGCTGATCATAACCATTGGAGATTGCTTTGTTACCGTTGATACTCGCTCTACCGCTGCTAACAAAGAAAGTCATTCACACCGACCTAAATGTTCAAGATTGATCAACTACTCGTGGATATTACACTCACAGGTAAAATACGAAGACTATATGAACTTACCTTGCTGCTGGTTGGCGTACATGAAGATGGGGTTGGTCCTACTGTTCGTGCAAAACAGGAAAGAGCAGAAGTTCCTTTTATACCCGACGAATTTCTAAATCCGGAAAAGGTTTCTTCCTCTCCTCACACGAACGTGATTAGGAGAACTCGGTTGAGATCCAAGGCCTTGACCGGACATGCTCGCTTTCCTTTTCCTACCATTGATGTTCGATGAGCAAGAGCGGTAATTTGTTAGTAGCCCCTGATTGAAAGCTGCTTCACCTGTACGACTTCCAAGGAAGTTTAAACCAATTGATATCTCTCTGGTAACATCTATCTACTTCATCTTATTATTTTTATTTTTCGTCTGTCACCATCTAGTGCTTACTCCGCAACAATATCACTGTTACGTGCTAAGCAGGGGACTTAATGTTGATGTTGGTTTTAGTTTAGGGAGAAAATCGCAAAAGTTTGTTTACGACAAGACTGCATCGAAGTAGTAGACATTGATATGTCTATATTCGCAAGTAATTTGAAGAATATATCAAAATCAATGAGTGCTCTCTCTCATATTATATTGAAACTCAAGCTCCTAGATAAATTGTTCACTAGTATAGAGCCTAATGAGTATTTAAGCTCCTAGCTGCATTATTCACTAATTTTGGGGCCTGATACATAGCAAGCTCCTAGCTGCATTATTCACTAATGCCGGAGCCTGCTGAGTATCTATTATATGCTATGTTCCCCACATGAACTGTTGATATTGACATGACATGACAATTAATGTTCGTTCGCAGCTGAGCAACATGAGTTTTCCGAAGTGTCGGGATTAAGATGTGCATGAAAATACTCAATTAGAGACACGATGCACTGCTCTCTGAGATAAAAATTGATTAGTTTTGTGTCAGCAAGAAATTCAATTTTCTAACCTAATTTTATCAATTTACAAAAATTAGGTTTTTTGCAGTCTGCGCAATATCTCGATCCCTATTGGTCGATACTAAACCTAGGCAAACTAGGAAATTAATCCATCATGGAGCTAGTAGGAGCAAAATCCTATTAATAGTTCAAAAACAAGAAGTAAAGAGAAACTGCGGCAAATAAAGGCAGTAGAAAAAAGGGGCGCGGCCACCGCTTGGCCGGCCGGTTTGCCCTAGCTGGCGCCGCCCATAGCCGACCGGCCACACTCCATATTACTGCCTGCCGACCCCTCTTTTCCATCGACCAATCAAATCGCTCTAAATGCGCAGCCAACACTTTTAATTAAAGGTGAAAGTTGGCTGGTCGACACACTTAATTCCTTAAGGAATTGAATGTAGGCTGCCCATGTCAGTCTTAAAATGATCACGGCCGCACGATTTGGCCGGCCAATTTAATGAGTTCGGCATTATCCTAGCGCGACCAAACAAGCTCCATGGTATTCACCGGCGGGCCCACTTTTATTCCAACCAATCGGAATTCTCCTAGCCTGCCAGCAACAACCATAACCGCTAGCCAAAATAGGCCAGTCGCGTGGATGAAAAAAAGGTCTTCATCGAATTAAGACCGCACATGTCAGTCTCAAATCAATCGTGGTCGTCCAACTTCGCCAGCCGAATCGACCGGCCTAGTTTTGATTTTAAGCGACCGGTGAGGCACAAACATGTTTACCTGCGGCTCAACTGTAGCTCTGACCAATCGCGTTGCTCACAACCTGCCAGCAGCACATCATATCGATCACCTAAAGTAGGTCGGTCACACGGCTTTAAAAGCATTGAATTCAACTAACGGCAGCATGCGGTTGTCGCAAAATAATCTCAGTCGTCCAACTTGGCCAGCCAAATTGACCGGCCTAGATCTAATTCTGGTCGACCAATAAGATGCTGTCGTGACCGTCGGCCGCCCATCTTTCATGGGGACTGATCGGCTCATCCTCAATCTACCCAAGCATCTCATGGCGGCTGCCCGAAGATGGCTGGTCATGCCTCTTTTAAGACATTGAGTTTTGCGGCTAACTAAAACGGGCTCTGAACAACGTTGCTTCATGAGCATCGATTATTTTGAGATGCTTGCTTAAAAGAGATGCTTTACGAGCATCGATCACAAGCGATATTTTATGAATATCGATTTCACAAATAATTAAATTATTTAACCTAAGAACATTGCATGCTATTTTTTAACAGCAAGTCTCATGACTTGACTTGTCACATATGACTGCCCGCCGCCTAGCTTGTGCTTGATTGGTCGAAATAAATTAGGCCTTGCAAGCAAGACCCACTCAGAAACTTGCTACATATTTTCCACGAAAATACTTGAGACATCAAACAAGTCACAAACTAGGGGATGTTCATCAGGGTATTGATCTGGCGGCTTACAGCGTGCGGCGTGCAACACGCCCATTATGAGAAAGTGTCAGGAACGACGGACGGTTGATAGCAGTAAAGGAGTACTAGGTGTAATGATGACCGGTCTTCCCTTCATGACAGGGACATGGTTTTCACCACTTTTACACGATCCCTACTTCTCCACTACCACTTCCTACGAGATCAGTGCGTTCAACTATGACTTGTATAAATAGGTTTTAAATCTATTTTTCAACCAACAACAATTTTTGGTTATCAACACAAGTACTCAAAAATCATCCAGAACCTATATCTTACATGCTGCAAGCAGGTTCTACATTCTGATACAAGTCATAAACAACCACACCTTACAGAGACTATCACTATGATCTCAACACCTTCTTCGATTCCCTCCCTAAGATCAACCCTTCTCCTTCATTTTGTGACCGAAGCAAGACTGGAACGGCCATTTCTTGGTTTAGGCCAGGATTGTACAGATTGATCTCTCGAATCTAAAGTACTCCTGTGAAGTACATTTGTTTAGGGATTAGATTCGTTTCTCAAATGACACACCCATTTACCATTTTCAATGAGAATCGGTTTTACCCCAAAACAATTGGTGACCACGGTGGGAGATTAATCTCTCGGTTACAAAGTCAATTTCTCAATTTCATTTTCGATTTCCTAAATTTATCAAGATGGTTGACCTTACGAATGGTTCAGAAACCCCCAATCCCAATTTCACTTCTCCTAGCACCGACAATACTTCATGAATCCGTTCTTTCATTCAAAAGCCTTGTCGAGGCTATGGAGTCTCAATATTTAACAACTATTCACGATTTGATGAAAATCCTGAATGATATTGTCAGGGATCAAGATATTATTGTCAAGACGCGGGACGAAGTATTTACGCTTTTGAAAGTTCTCACGGATCAACTATCAAAGGAACCAACACGTATTCATTCTGATGGAAACGCTATCAACAAATCATTTTGGATCAATACTGATGGTAGTAGTCCTTCTTCCAAGATTCATATTCATGGCAAGGAAGATTAAGTCTATGCTCATCTTTGAACGGATAGGTAACCACCAACCTAACTTGTCTGCTCATGAAGATCAAAAATGTTTCCTCAAACTCAAAAAGAATACTCGTGGAATTTATCACGTCCTCATCAGAGTCCTTACGATGAAAAGAATGAAGAAGCTCGTATTAAAGATGTTCAGTAAAGCAGGCGTCCTTCCAATAAAATATCCAACCTCCAATCAATCACTAGTGAGGGTGGAAAGAGAAAACATTTGGCAAACAACTATCAACAATCTAAGCGTCCGACTCACATTTCACATAGGTCAAAGGAGACTCCATCATTCCCAGATTTTCCCTTTCCAGTAGAAGAGGTGATTGAACTCTTGGGGGTCTGGATACAAGATGGCGTCATCAAGCTACCTCGTGTCAGACGTCCTCCAACCAAACAAGAAATGAAAGATCCCAAGTACTGCCACCTCCATAGGTTCGTCAACCACCAAGCGCATCATCCAGGAGAAGATCGACTCAAGGGAACTTCAACTGGGCACTGAAGTAGTATACACAGACCATCTTCCTATTAGAAGTTGTTGCATGCTTTCTAGGGACTCCGTCTACAAAACTATACAATCAACCATAGAGCATGTGTGTGAAATTCTCTATTTCTCCAAGGCACAACGTCAAGATATCTTTGTCGCTCTAAATTGTGTTGTATCGGGCAAGAGACTACCTTCGATCGATGAAGCTGCCCCCAAGCCTAAATCTCTTCTGGAAGACATGATTGGCATATGCGTCTGGAGACTCTTAACCACTGCTTATATTAGAGATATCGAGTTGGGAAAAACGTTAATTGACGCAGGCGCTGATCTCAACGTTGTCACTATCCAGATTCTGAAGGCTGCAGGGATTCTAAAGCGAGGAGCTACTCGCTGTCCAAACATAGTCAGGGACTACGAAGGGAAGTCCAGAAGCGCCTACAGCTGTATCACTCTTGAAAATGCAAGATCGTACATCTAGAGGCTCCACACACAAGTAAGTCTTATCAAACAGCCTCTTTTACATCCGGCTAATCCCCATCTCATCAAGAACTGGGGACTTGATCCGATCATCAACCCAACTACGACTAGGCGATGTGAAGAGGAAGCTGGTCTCTGTCAATGTTTTATCAATTTTTTTAGAAGAAGTCTCGATTGAGGAAAAGAAGTCTGGAGGTCAAGTAGCAGGAGCCTCACCTAGTTTCCGAAATCATATAAGGTGATTATTTCAAGATCCTTGGTACTGACAAGCTGGAAGGAGTAGCAATACACGCTAGATAGCTCCTGTCAGTGCCTAAAACGTTATATTGTCATTTCCCTAGTATTTCACTTGTTTACATACAATGTTTACAATTCATCCAAAATGTTTGCACCAATTTGCATTCATAGTTAGGATTACATTATATTAACCAAGTGAAACATCATCTCTTTCACAAAACAAAAACCTTTATTCTTTCAAGAGCAACCGCCTACCTGTTCAAAACCAAATCAAACCATAAAGGAACGTCTCATCTTTCCAAAACACCTAAAGGGAAAAGTCCTGGGAAGGAAATAAAGGCATTCAAGGGAAATCATTCGGCAACAGTTCATCTTTTTTAGAGAAAACACTTTTCATACCCCGAAGAGCAGCCTGCTTCAACTTCAACTCCTGATACCAGCTTCTCAATTTACGATTCTTTACGATTAATGAGATTCATGGAAGGAAGCCTACCCATTTCAGTTCGCGGATTTTGGATTTTGGAAATCCCTTCACATAACCAGGAAACATTAAACCCGAAGTTTACATACATGTCTTGATGATACTCTTGATTTTCGATAACTCATTCAGAAGCAGCATGCCTGATCATACCACACATTTGGTCGTGGCAATGTGTCCATACTTCTTCCATATTCGGGCGTACAACTCGGCATACTTGGCTGACATGCTTGACCCTCCAATTAACACATGATCTATAAGAGGAGCATCAAATTGAGGGTCGAGGGCGTAGTCACATCATCAACATCGTCGGTTGCCTCCATCCCTGGATTATCTCTCGGTCCTTCCTGAAATGTCATCCCAAATAATGGAGAGTGCTGCCTTCGTTGCCATTGGATCCTGAATCTGTTCGGTTTTCATCGTCGTCATATGGAACCGACTCGGTCAAAATCAAAGAGAATTCCATTCAATTCTCTATGGAAATGGTGTTTTAGTGAATTCTCCCCAGGACTGGTATCCCATGAGTTCTCCTTTTCTTTTGGAAGTGTCTTAAACGCATCGTCATCCCGGCTACCTGCAGCTAGCGCAGGTCCAACAAAGGCGTTCATCCTCTCAAAGCACTAAAACTACGAAAGAAGTTGAGCAAGATCATCCAGATAATTCAGCCAGTCAAACATAGCAAAACATGTACATGCATGTACATCCGAAGAATTGAAGATCATTGTAGCTGCTCAAGTGCCACATGCAATCCTCTCTGACATAACCTATTTCTCCTGGGGACTGCCTCCACCTTGTCTAGAGGATACCACTCAGACACCCACCTAACAACTTAAAGTCAAGGCCTCTTGCAATCGAGCATAATGGAGTTTGGAAAATTTTGGAATCCACTGGAGAGGTTGGATACTCATTCTTCCGAGACAGGAACCTTATTACACATTCCGTAGAAGATCGATGGTACAACTTCTACACCCTCTCGGTCCATGAAGAAGAATCGTCACATGATTAAGATGAGTCATAACAGTTATATAAGACACTTCAAGAAGTCATCATCCATATTTGGCATGTCTTTGGAATCATTAATGCCTCTTGGCTTAGCAAAATGAAATATCTCCGGGTGACATCTTATCCAACTAAAAAAAAAATTACGCTCCTAGTTCTTGTTGGGTGGCTACATGTGCAAAAAAGAAAAGAGCACCTACCTTGAGTTCTCCTTGCTCGCATTGCTGCTGATCATAACCATTGGAGATTGCTTTGTTACCGTTGATACTCGCTCTACCGCTACTAACAAAGAAAGTCATTCACACCGACCTAAATGTTCAAGATTGATCAACTACTCGTGGATATTACACTCACGGGTAAAATACGAAGACTATATGAACTTACCTTGCTGCCGCCGGTTGGCGTACAAGAAGATGGGGTTGGTCCTCACTGTTCGTGCAAAACAGGAAAGAGCGAAGTTCCTTTTATACCCGACGAATTTCTAAATCCGGAAAAGGTTTCTTCCTCTCCTCACACGGCGTGATTAGGAGAACTTCGGTTGAGCTCCAAGGCCTTGACCTGACATGCTCGCTTTCCTTTTCCTACCATTGATGTTCGATGAGCAAGAGCGGTAATTTGTTAGTAGCCCCGATTGAAAGTTTCACTGTATTTACTTCCAAGGAAGTTTAAACCAATTGATATCTCTCTGGTAACATCTATCTACTTCATCTTATTATTTTTATTTTTCGTCTGTCACCATCTAGTGCTTACCCCGCAACAATATCACTGTTACGTGCTAAGCAGGGGACTTAATGTTGATGTTGGTTTTTAGTTTAGGGAGAAAACTGTAAAAGTTTGTTTACTTGACCCGGCATCAGAAGTAGTAGACATTGATATGTCTATATTCCGCAAGTAATTTGAAGAATATATCAAAATCTGACGAGTGCTCTCTCTTCATATTATATTGAAACTCAAGCTCCTAGATAAATTGTTCACTAGTATAGAGCCTAATGAGTATTTAAGCTCCTAGCTGCATTATTCACTAATTTTGGGGCCTGATACATAGCAAGCTCCTAGCTGCATTATTCACTAATGCCGGAGCCTGCTGAGTATCTATTATATGCTATGTTCCCCAGTTGAACTCTTGATATTGACATGACATGATAATTAATGTTCGTTCACAGCTGAGCAGCATGAGTTTTCCAAAGTGTCGGGATTAAGATGTGCATGAAAATACTCAATTAGAGGCATGTTGCGCTGCTGATAAAAATTGATTAATTTTGTGTCAGCACACGAAATTCAATTTTCTAACCTAATTTTATCAATTTACAAAAATTAGGTTTTTTGCGGTCTGCGCAATATCTCGATCCCTATTGGTCGAGACTAAACCTAGGAAAAATAGGAAATTAATCCATCATGGAGCTAGTATGAGCAAAATCCTATTAAAAGTTGAAAAACAAGAAGTAAAGAGAAACTGCGGTGATGTAATTTTAACAAGTTGTAGAAAGTGGTAGTAAGAATGTCGTTCACTCAGACTTGTTGGGTTTGATTTCAGGATTAAAAATAGAAAACACTAAAAATATAGAAAATATATACACAAGTTTGTCACAAAAATCGATAGATTACTGAGACTCAAGATTCCACCATAACTCATTCATGCGATTCATATATTTATTCCAAACAATTATAGCTTAAATAATATTGACTCTAATTCTTTGCCAAGGTAGATTCTTAAAAGATTGACTGTAAATCACTAGCATGACGCATCAAAAGCACTTGGACCAAGCATACATCATCATACGACATCACAATCAATTAAGAAAAATCATAAAACGATTGATAATAGTGCAAGTAGTCATAAAAGAATTAAATATAATTACCACATGCATGAAATATGGCTTCCTCCGTCGCCTCAGCAAAGGGGTTTAGCTCCTCATATTATTCACGTGCTCAAAATAGGTGTTCATAACTCAAATAGGTGAAAAACAAGAGGAAACTAATAATTCTGGAAGTTTTCAACGATGTATAGACGTCATGGTATCATTAAATCAAGTTACTGAGAATTAAGTGAAAAATCGTTGCAAGGAGAGATCGTTATCTATATAGATAGAAAAGGCGACAGTTCCCGGTGAGACCGTGATCTTTTCTTCTTCTTCTTCTTCTTCTTCGTCCTTCTCCGTGATGATCAAACACGCTCTGCAACTTTTGGTTTTCTCTGCAACTACTCCAAACGTCCCCCCAAAGACTCGACAATCCTTATGTTGGCTCCCCCCCTCTCTGGACTCGAACCTCCTCTATATACACAGCAGGGGAGATAAAATCCCGAGAATCTCCTTGCCTTTTCTGCAAGTCACCGGAGATTTAATCTTCGTCATTTTCTTCACTTTCACGGCTTCTGTCTTGTTGAAACTTCCTAAACTAGATAGATTCCAACCGTATGGTAAGATTTATTCTACAACTTCTCACGTAACTGCCAAATATATGCCATGATATCCCGGGAAACTTTCATTCTCTGTTTTATAGGAACTCGAATTTTATTCCTATTTTGTCGAATCCACAGCTCATACCAATCATGTTTAATCCAAACATGCCTAAAGCAATTCATTCCCATGAATATATCCAACATCATCCAACCCAAATCTGTTCCAGTAAAGTTCACATAATTCTGTTTTTTCTTTCCCTGTTTACGTGAGAACCGATTATCCATCTCAATTTAATCCGTTAAATCTCTTATACCATCCCTCTTTAGTCAAGCACAGTCCAACGCAACAAAGTTTCGTGATTGAATCTCTGCCAGACACATCCCAAAATCGAATCCAACTTTGCCAGTCAAACGCAGGTGAAGAAAATAATTTCCCGCCAATTTCAACAACTGAATTGTTTTGAAGATGACCTCCCCTTATCCTCTGATGGGTGTAATAGCAGTTGGGGTACCCCTTAGCAAATGAGGTGCCCCTTATCCAAATGAGGGGTCCGAATAGTAATTTTCTCCCACGAGCGCAAATACCACTTTTCGAGCCAATTTTCCCGCAGAAGCTTATTTCTCCAAAAACACCTACAAAAACATAAAATAATCAAATAAGTATAAAATCGAGCACTAACAATACACATAATTGAGATAAAAAAAAAACACATAAATGTGTCTATCAAATACCCCAAACTTATTATTTGCTAGTCCCGAGCAAATCAAATCTACAAAATAAAATCCTAACTCACTGTCAGCAGTATCGTCGATTGCATTTAGCGTATGCAATAAGCCTTTAAACCCCTAGGTGGCCTAGGGTTGAGTTATAGTCTCGGGAGGGCTTACAAGAGATATACCCACAAAACCTTTACTCCGGACCTTAGTTATCTACGCAGAACCTTGGAAGGCACTAAAGAATCTCCTTGGTTGGCATACTTATTGATTACATGAGGAAGTACCATGATGCGAAATTCCAATTGTTGTACACGAGTTTTCACTCAAGCATACTAAAATTCATATATAAGTCACACAGCTCTACTCAGATAGTTTCTGGACATCATAACCGGAGTCGACCAATCACATGGATAGATTAAGAGATGGATATAGAAAAAAACATAGATGGTTTTGATGTTGACTAGGTGAACAAAGTTTTCCCATATCCGTACGAAGGCCACTGCCAAAATAAACCTATCATAATGGATGAGATACTGGTTTGGACTAATATCAACACACCGGCATATACAAGGGTAACAGTGGTCGATAATCCTAACTCTAGGTCAACACAACTGGCATATACAAGGGTACCAGTGGTCGACTTTATTAAATTTATTCCGGTGGGTCTGATGGTCTAGTCTCAATTTTTTTTTTTTTTTTTTGGTATCTCAATCACTCTATTTCACCCTAGCAGTGGTAACAACTTGAATCGTGAGCCCCACAAAGAGATATGGTGAAACTATCTTGTTATTTCTAACACCCGAGCTCGTGCTTTTATGAATTGACTCTTTAGATGTTTCCATCTAATCAGATTGGTTCCTCAACTCCTACAACCAAAATGCTTCCATCCACTTAGATTGGTTAGTGTCATCCTTAATAAGCATAAATTCTAGGCTCTGGAGTTTAACAATGCAACTAAAAAGTTTCTCCCATACCCCCAAACTTAAATCTAACATTGTCCTCAATGTTCTAAAGATAAAATTAAAAGCATGAACAAGGAGAAATCTGTTACCATTCAAGTAAAAGAGTTAAGGAAAGATATTACCGTGTCGCATGAATATTGGGTTACCTCCCAAGAAGTGCTAAGTTTAAAGTCTTCAGCCAGACTAAGAAAGGATTAGTCACCTCATAGAATCATAAAGTAATAGCCGAAATATCTGTGGGTCATCAAAACCAAATAAAGCTACCACAAATAAAAGGAATCTGCAACCTGCCAAGAAAATTAACAAATAAAGCACACCCTTGTCTAGTTTCCTGTTTAAGACAACTACATCTAGTTGTGGTTCGAGTTCTGTGCTTTATAATCGGGTCGAGATAAAATATTTTCATGTCTTTGGAATTCTGGAAGCTAAGATCCTAGTTCGAGGTTGTAAAGTCTGTAAAAACTCAAATAAGAACTTAGAAGCACATAATAATAACCTAAATAATTGCGGATCCTTAAAGTCAATCGGTTTTGACTCACACAATTGACCACGATGAAATCAAGGTCAATCATAAGAAAATGTGTCGATACTAATTTCCTAAAGTACTTAGGCTCAGTCTCAAAACTTAATAATTGACACATCTGAAACTTATACGTTCCCATAATTGGTTGAAAAATATTTGGTGGGAAAACAAAGTTAATCTGGGTATCATAGCTTTGAATAAACCACATCAACCGGAGGATGGGTTTCTAACAACCGAACTTCCTTATGGACATCACTAGGTTTAGGAAAACGTGTATGAAGATAATCTTTTAAAATGGTTGTGGCACATATGTCAATTCCCAAGTGAGGGACCTTTCTAAGCGTTAAAGCATATGGAGAATGATAATCACCCCCAAACTTAGAGATTTCAGTGTCTCTAGAAAGACTAGTCACAACTTCCCTAATTTCTCGGTCGTCAGATTCCTGAAAAAGGTCAATTGATTCTTCTAAGTCAGGTTCATCCTCACTCATCTGTATGAGTTCATTTTCTTTGTCTAAGACTATTGTTTCTAAATCGCTAGACTCAAAAGAAACCCGTTCCTCTAAACCATTATAAGCTTCGTAATCAATAGGAAATACTACATCATCTAAATAAGTGGTATCTCTAGTCAAATCCTCGTCCTTTTGAATAGGTGAATAATCATTACAATTATCGGGATTTGAACCAGAAATAACATTATCATTATAAAGTTTATTTGGAGTAACAAATTCCCGATCACTATGGCTACTTATTTCAAATTCTTCATCAACACTATCCTCGTCATAATCATCATTATAATAACATGAAAATGGTTGAACCTCATCTAAAGTAGTGTTACCAATTCTATCCTTGTCATCTTGATTATGCAAATAACTATCCTCATTTTCAAGGGTACTATTGGAAACACTGTATTGGAAATTAAGATTATTTTGAGTCAATTTTTCTACAATCCTATTTGTACTCTCAGTATATTGCTTAAGAGTCTCTTCTAGAGACATCTTTGTTGATTTGCTAAATCCGAAAGAATGTT
This sequence comes from Papaver armeniacum, assembly GCA_023531295.1. NCBI lineage: Eukaryota > Viridiplantae > Streptophyta > Magnoliopsida > Ranunculales > Papaveraceae > Papaver > Papaver armeniacum. The sequence goes on along the minus strand of JAJJWW010006307.1, from coordinate 52,808 downwards.
ACGAGGTTTTCTTCACAAATAAGGTATAACTCTTGAGAGCCTCTTCTAGAGAAATAGAGGGATTGTTTTGCTCATTATGACCGGTGGGTGTGCGAATAGTAATTGGGCTCACTCTGGTATGAACCATAACCTCCAAAAGTTTGATGTTCCCAACCACTATTCACACTATGGTCAAAGTAATGTCCATTTTGAAAATCAGACGGATATTCGTTGTATAGGCTATTGTAATACCAATTCGACATTCTATTGCAGGGGTGTGAGTTGTCACACAAAATAAAACCCACCGACGGGATTCGTGGGTGGATAGAGTCTTACCTCCGTGCAGACGGGGCGATGAACCGTTGAAGTCGACTCGGGCCACCGACTCATGTCGGTGTCGAACCCGAGGGGCCGAGACAGATCGTGAATCGGCGTCCTTCCTAAAACAGTTTATATTTAATTTTTAACCATTCCTTAGGGTTTTAAAAAAATGTCCAAGTCCAAAAAGTGTCCAAAAATAAAAAGAAAAATTACAAAAATACAACCTTATTTACTGGTTTCTAAAAATAAAACAAAATAGCTATATACAAAATCTTCTTCTTCACTCCTTTTGAATTCCTCTTTTCTTTCCTTCTTTGGAAGATGCTTTCCTTTTATAGCACTTTTTCTTTCCTTATAGCTTCGCTCCAAATCTGAAAAGAATCGAAAAATACCAAAGGCATAAAAGAGAACAAAAAATATAAAAAATAAAAATAGAAATAACTCTAAACCTAAAACCTAAATACAAGTCCGCGTCGGCGGCGCCAAAAATTGATGTAATTTTAACAAGTTGTAGAAAGTGGTAGTAAGAATGTCATTCACTCAGACTTGTTGGGTTTGATTTCAGAATTAAAAATAGAAAACACTAAAAATATAGAAAATATATACACAAGTTTGTCACAAAAATCGAGAGATTACTGAGACTCAGGATTCCACCATAACTCATTCATGCGATTCATATATTTATTCCAAACAATTATAGCTCAAATAATATTGACTCTAATTCTTTGCCAAGGTAGATTCTTAAAAGATTGACTGTAAATCAATAGCATGACGCATCAAAAGCACTTAGACCGAGCATACATCATCATATGACATCACAATCAATTAAGAAAAATCATAAAACGATTGATAATAGTGCAAGTAGTCATAAAAGAATTAAATATAATTACCACATGCATGAAATATGGCTTCCTCCGTCGCCTCAGCAAAGGGGTTTAGCTCCTCATATTATTCACGTGCTCAAAATAGGTGTTCATAGATCAAATAGGTGAAAAACAAGAGGAAACTAATAATTCTGGAAGTTTGCAACGATGTATAGAAGTCACAGACTGAATGTTACAACTGTTACAGAGAATTAAGTGAAAAACTGTTGCAAGGAGACTGTTATCTATATAGATAGAAAAGATGAAAGTTCCGGATGAGACTGTGATCTTTTCTTCTTCTTCTTCTTCTTCGTCCTTCTCCGTGATGATCAAACACGCTCTGCAACTTTTGGTTTTCTCTGCAACTACTCCAAACGTCCCCCCCAAAGACTCGACAATCCTTCTGTTGGCTCCCCCATCTCTGGACTCGAACCTCCTCTATATACACATCAGGGGACATAAAATCCCGAGAATCTCCTTGCCTTTTCTGCAAGTCACCGGAGATTTAATCTCCGTCATTTTCTTCACTTTCACGGCTTCTGTCTTGTTGAAACTTCCTAAACTAGATAGATTCCAACCGTATGGTAAGATTTCTTCTCCAACTTCTCACGTAACTGCCAAATATATGCCATGATATCCCGGGAAACTTTCATTCTCTGTTTCATAGGAACTCGAATTTTATTCCTATTTTGTCGAATCCACAGCTCATACCAATCCTGTTTAATCCAAACAGGCCTAAAGAAACTCATTCCCATGAATATATCCAACATCATCCAACCCAAATCTGTTCTAGTAAAGTTCGCATAATTCTGTTTTTTCTTTTCCTGTTTACGTGAGAACCGATTATCCATCTCAATTTAATCCGTTAAATCTCTTATACCATCCCTCTTTAGTCAAGCACAGTCCAACACAACAAAGTTTCGTGATTGAATCTCTGCCAGACACATCCCAAAATCGAATCCAACTCTGCCAGTCAAACGCAAGTGAAGAAAATAATTTCCCGCCAATTTCAACATCTGAATTGTTTTGAACATGACCTCCCCTTATCCTCTGATGGGTGTAAATAGCAGTTGGGGTACCCCTTAGCAAATGAGGTGCCCCTTATCCAAATGAGGGATCTGAATAGTAATTTTCTCCCACGAGCGCAAATACCACTTTTCTAGCCAATTTTCCCGCAAAAGCTTATTTCTCCAAAAACACCTACAAAAACATAAAATAATCAAATAAGTATAAAATCGAGCACTAACAATACACATAATTGAGATCAAAATAGACACATAAATGTGTCTATCATGCGGCAAATAAAGGCAACATCAAAAAGGGGCGCGACCACGCCGCTTGGCCGACCGGCCACGCCCCATATTACTGATTGCCGGCCCCTGTTTTCCATCGACCAATCAAATCGCTATAAATGCGCAGCCTACACTTTTAATTAAAGGTGGTAGTTGGCTGGTCGACACACTTAATTCCTTAAGGAATTGAATATAGGCTTCCCATTTCAGTCTTAAAACGATCACGGCCACACGATTTGGCCGGCCAATTTAACGAGCTTGGCCTTCTTCTAGCGCAACCAAACAAGTTCCATGGTATTCACCGGCGGGCCCACTTTTATTCCAACCAATCCGAATTCTCAGAGCCTGCCAGCAAAACCATAACCGCTAGCCAAAATAGGCCAGCCGCGTGGATGAAAAAAGGTCTTCATCGAATTAAGACCGCACATGTCAGTCTCAAATCAATCGTGGCCGTCCAACTTCGACAGCCGAATTGACCGACCTAGATTTGATTTTAAGCAATCGGTGAGGTATGGACATGTTTACCGGCGGCTCAACTGTAACTCCGACCAATCTCGTTGCTCACAACCTGCCAGCAGCACATCAAATCGATCACCTAAAGTAGGTTGGTCACACGACTTTAAAAGCCTTGAATTCAACTAACGGCAGCATGCGACTGTCGCAAAACAATCTTAGCCGTCCAACTTGGCCAACCAAATTGACCGCCCAAGATATAATTCTGGGCGACCAATAAGATGCCGTCGTGACCGCCGACCGCCCACTTTCATGGGGACTAATCGGCTCATCCTCAATATACCCAAGCAGCTCCTGGCGGCTGCCCGAAGATGGCTTGTTACGCCTCTTTTAAGACATTGAGTTTTGCGGCTAACTAAAACGGGCTCTGAACAACGATGCTTCATGAGCATCGATTATTTTGAGATACATGCTTAAAAGCGATGCTTTACAAGCATCGAATACAAGCGATATTTTATATCGATTTCACAAATAATTTAATTATTTAACCTAAGAGCATTGCATGATATTTTTTTACAGCAAGTCTCATGACTTGACTTGTCACATATGACTGCCCACCGCCTAGCTTGCGCGTGATTGGTCGAAATAAATTAGGTCTTGCAAGCAAGACCCACTCAGCAACTTGCTACATATTTTTCACGAAAATACTCGAGACATCAAACATGTCACAAACTGGGGGATGTTCATCAGGGTATTGGTTTGGCGGTTTACAGCGTGCGGCATGTGGCATGCAACATGCCCATTATGAGAAAGTGTCAGGAAAGACGGACGGTTGATAGCATTAAAGGAGTAGTGTGTGTAAAGATGACCGGTCTTCCCTTCATGACAGGGACATGGTTTTCACCCCTTTTACACGATCCCTACTTCTCCACCACTTAACTACCTCCACTTCCTACGAGATCAGTGCGTTCAACTATGACTTGTATAAATAGGTTTTCAATATATTTTTCAACCAACAACAGTTTTTAGTTATCAACACAAGTACTCAGAAATCATCCAGAACCTATAGCTTACATGCTGCAAGCAGGTTCTACATTCTGATACAAGTCATAAACAACCACACCTTACAGAGACTATCACTCTGATCTCAACACCTTCTTCACTTCCCTCCCTAAGATCAACCCTTCTCCTTCATTTTGTGACCGAAGCAAGACTGGAACGGCCATTTCTTGGTTTAGGCCAGGATTATACAGATTGATCTCTCGAATCTAAAGTAATCATGTGCAGTACATTTGTTTAGGGTTTAGATTCGTTTCTCAGCGGCACACCCAATTTACCATTTTCAGCAGAATCAGTTTTTACCCCAAAACAAGTCTTCACTTACCTTTTGTTGAAGAATTTCTCCAAAAGCTTCGGTTGATCTTCGCCTTCAAACAATAGAACGCAATGATGACTGCCATGATGTCCGTTTCTCAACTACACTTCTATCCTAATCAGAGACTTAACTAATTGTAGACTAGAAATCAAGATATAGTTTTGACAACTAAATTTGACAACAAGCTTGAGATAGCAACACTTGTGAGTTTTACTGAGCAATGCTCTAACACGAAGTTCAAAATATAAACGTTATACTTCGTATTCCAATATGCCAAAGTCTTAATCACAACTTGTATATTTTTTTTGACACTTTGACCATAGATCAAGTCATCATCATATATATGACTTGATGATGACTAAATCACAACTTGTATATTCACAACTTGATGATGACTAAATCACTTTGACCATACTAAATCACAACTTGTATATTCTTAATCACAACTTGTGTATATATATATGTAACTTCGTATGTTATGTTTTCAATATAAACTACTTGAAAGCAACGTAGAAAGAAATAGAAATGAAAACAAGTCACGTCTGCATTACTAACCTCGATCAGTAGGATGATGTGTTCGTTGATGTCGATACGTCTTCAGTTTCTTCAGAGTAACACGAGTTTGGCTCAACATTTTTAGACTTCCTAGTCTAACCTAATGAATTAAGTTGACTCTAGTAATCTAATGAAGCATCCTTGAGTTTTGGAGCTAAAATATGACAACCAAACTTGACATACCAACGCTTGGTGGGTTCAATCGAACAATGCTCTAACAAAAATCATTTCATAACATTATATGATTCATAGTTGAAACATGAAAGTAAAAGAAGCTAAACCATCAAAAATAAATAATAGATAGCATCTCTCTCTAACGCACCTAACTAAAATATGCTTTTAATGATTTAGGTGGACACGGTGGAATTTTCAAAAATATTACTAACTTAGCTATATATATATATATATATATATATATATATATATATATATATATATAGTATTATAGCTAATAACCACAAAAATGTGAGAGGGAATTCAAAAAATACCCATCACTTTAGGATTTTTCCTGGATATCTCTATGAGTTACTCTAATTTAAGTTTTAGGGTCCAGTTTTAGTTTCACATTCAACACTATATTGAGTCAATTTATTTTCGAAGAGTGTCTGGATAACCATTTTACGTGTCAATAACATATTAGTTCAGTTTCACGCTTCAAAAGATAGGGTTTCATTAGAACTTCCTTTCCTTCAGTTCGAGTAAGGAAAAATAATTTATTCTTTTGTAGAAACCTCAACGCCAATAGTCTGTTCCTTACTCAAGTTCCACTCAGGATGTGGCAACATTTCACTGATATGAAAACTGAAACTATTGAGTAGTCGACATTCTGTCAAATGTTAAATCCCTTTTGAATGGATAGCTTGGAACTCATAAAAAAATATGCTTCTCGGGGATACTTATACACGAAAACAAATATAATATATAAATAAAAAAGAGACAGAGTTCGAAGGAAGGTTTGAAAAAAGGGTCACAACCCGGGTCACGGGCACTGGACGTGACCGTTATAACATGTTTTGACGGAGGTGAGCACGTTCTGGGCAAAAAACGCGTTATTTAAGGGAAAAACATGTTATTTGTGTGTGTTTTTTTTTTTTAAATAACGGGCGTTATAATGGTTAAATAGAAAATGAAAATAAATAAATGATGATCTGGATTTTCTATCTAACGGTTATAACGTGTGTAAAAATGTTATAACGAGACTAGAAAACGATGTTACCACGTTTGTTTTTTGTTTTGTTTTTTTTTATGTTGGTTTTAAACTATTTTCGCATTTTTACCGAACTGGATTTGCCTCACGAAGAACAATGGTTAAATAAACCGGAAGAGGAAGCCATTAATAGTCTAGAGCATGTCCTTTTACCGTACAACTGGCATGATCCCGAATTTAAAATCTCATACTAGGTAATCTTTCATTTGGAGATGATACACAAGGCTATGAGAACGCGAATCCCATACACGATTCTCATTACACTGTTGATTATTCTGAGTCCTCCGGCTATAATATCTGAAATATGAATGAAGAATATAATTCTAATATTTGTAACAGTAATGAAGTGGATAACAATGGTGATGATAAACGATTATGATAATGACATTGAAGGCGATTATGATGGTGATACTACACGACGAAGACTATGGTAATAAGGAAAAGCAGGGACGGAGGGAAATGGGGACAAATGGGTCCCCAGCCCCCACTTGATTTTGAAATTCCTTTGGTATGGGCTTACCATTTTTGTAATTTACGGATCTTGCGGGGGGAAATATGTTAAATAGAATTGAATTTTCATTTTTAATGGGATCAATACTATAAAACTCATATCAAATTAATAAAAATACATCAAATGTGTGACTTAAAAATAAAAATTCATCTAAATTTCTATGTTTAATGTAATTAAAATATTTTGTGATTTTATTTTCACTTAGTAAAACTAAAAAGTAAATAAAATTGTCAAAAAAAATCGACCGCTTACTCGCTATTATGCACAAAAGTTTACTATATGAATTCACCCCCATTTTAGAAAATGTTTGGCTCCGTCACCGAGGAAAAGAATCGCCAACAAAATAATAAATTCCTTATTAGGTTGAAAAAAATGTCGTTCTCGTAGTTGGTTCGTGTAACTTTTTGAATGATGAACACTAATTTATGTTTTAAAAATTGAAGTCTTTGACCATGTAGGTACCTTTTAATATTTATAGAATTTGAATTTTAAATTTTAAACTTTCATTTTAGAGAAAATAATTCCTCAAATCTATCTATCTATCTAACTAGATGATAATTGAATCTCAAATCTCAATTCTCCTTCATTCTGACCCCACAAAAATCTGATGTTGACAATTATGGTGAGAGTATTACAAAATAATGCTCTCTCATTGATTCTAGCCCCACACAATTACTTAATTTAATTTACACTCTGCTTACATGTTCCATAATCGACAGTTCGACACAAACCCAGCAAACTGCTCCCACTTCCAAACCCATGTTTGACAACTACCCCCACTTCTTTTCTACATCCAAAACTGCTCAAAATCTCTCTGAAACTCCCATTTCGGCAACCATCAACAATGATGTGGAAACTAAAGATCAAATAAAACCAAATAGGGGAAATCCTTTGTGAAACCCCACTTACCGGGTATGTAATTTTTCAACCATCAACAATGTTGTGGAAACCCTAGCTTTCAATCTCACAGTCAATTTAATTGATCATATGATTATATTGCCTACTTAAATTTTTGTGTCTATGTTGTGATGATTATTTCTATTGCTTCATTGTTTCCTACTTGGTATTTTGAGCTTATGAACTGATTTCTTGAATGAACTTTGTCTTAGAGATACGGGGATGAACCAGTTCAAAAATTTATGGTGATTTAATATATCAATACTTCTGTTGGGTTGTTATTGGTATGAATTTTGGTTAAAATACTGATTGTGATATTGCTAGGAAGAAGAAGAGAAGGCTGAGAACCATAATGAATATGATGTTGCAATTCTAAGTTAAAACATCAAAGAAAAACCCGCATTCAAAAAGGTTAAACACATGTGAACCCAACATCATATTAGATTGAATTTTAGATTGTTCGGTAGCTTTAACTTAGCTTCTTTTCATCTGCAGACTAATCTGGAAAATTGTGATCGGGGATTTTTTCTATTTTAGCTAATTTTCAGGATGGGTCATTTTTCAGCAAAAAGTAGTTTAATGAACCAGGTAATAATTGCAAGAGCATAATGAAAGACCTCATAATGAAAATATAGTCTACGGAATCTTCAAATCATAAGCCTGTTCATATGCCTGATACTATATTTGGTAAGCCATTCAAAGATGTTAAGAACCATTTCACATTAATGCATGCGAGTTTCAAAGCACTTAGTGACTCTTGTTCGTAATATTGGAATTTTAATTGCAGATTTTGCTTAAAATGCAGTAGGGAAGAGTTTCTCCTGTTAATTACGACAACCTTGCTAAAACAAAGGTATGGTTATTTTGTTAGGTATTTGGACTTCGCATTTTAATACATGCATCAAGGTATGAGCTTCATCTTTCATATTTGACCCTTGCTTTCGTGAATTTCGGCATGCATTATGGTTAGACTGTTAGGACTCTGGACCATTCAGATATAACAAAGATTAGTATACTAGATAAGTTAGCTAAATATTATTCTTTTGTTGCGAAATGGGGAAGCAACTACTCCTGCAACCACGACAACGAAACAAGAACATAACTTGGTAGACAAAACACAATCACCGCTATTCAACAACAAGAACTTGGTATACAAAACACTATCATCGTGGTTCAACAACATAATAAATAGCATAAACAGGTTATCATATAATGGAATTAACACAAGGTCAATGAAGCTACAACCCCCCCACTGCCAAGTCATGCACCACCACCTCACTCACCATATCAGGTACATGTAGTTACTATTGCAGTTTTTTATTTTAAAACTGGTATTTCTCATACCATGATAGGAATGCTGATGACATGTTTACCATTTGTCCGAGTTGTTCTATCCTTAAATGTGCACCATTTGTCTACCTCTCTAGATTTAGTTTCTTTAGGTTAGCGCTTGAACTCTAAGTTGATGATATGTTTGGGGCCTCCTGCCACTATTATTAACGGTCGAGACCATATTGATTACAAATATGTTGGAATTTACAAATGTGGTTTCCGTAATGCAGGCTCACATTTTATTTTATTTTAATTTCCTTTAGAGAAATAATATGTACACACGCACTATTGACTTGGTGCCTGCCCCCATGGTTCGATTGATGAACTTTTCCTCATATGAGCAGTTTTTTTTGTGTATTCTTATTCACGTAATCAAGTCATGTTCTCAAAGCTTTGTAGTTTTAAATCCAACAAACGACAAAACTTTTTTGTGAAGATACAAAGTAAAGATACAAACTCTTAAAGTTTTTATCTTTATTCCGTATTTTGTGTCTCACTTTTAAAAGTTGTATATAGTTGTTTTCCTTTGAATTGGCTGCTTGATTGATGGCTTGCTTTCTTCTTAATCGTATTGTCTATTCTAATTTTCGGAGTAGAGGTGTCTTAGGTCAAGACTACGGTGGTCATCTTTGGTAGTTTGATTTAAGTGGAAGACCGGCTTCTTCTCGGATGCCACCCGCCAATCGCAGCTTTCCGGGGACGACATACGACTAGTGGTCATATGGAATTGAGGACCCCTTGCCCACCAAATGTAACCAACTCCTTTTACATGTAACTTCCTTTTATCTCTATGTTAGTTCCATATTTGTTCCCTCTTTCGATTTGGTTATAAGTCGACGCTGTGTTATGGGACTTTTACTGGAGAAAATTAATTTTCTACCACCGAGCAACGACATCAAGTCTAATTCTAACAAATGTTTCGGTATAACTATAGCTAACTATTTTTCTTTGTGTTGGTTGACCAGCACAGTGACATAAGATTCATGAGAGCGATGCAGCTGTGTAGATGGTAGTGACCAGATATTGCTGGGCAAAAGAAGCTCAGACGTTCCCCTAATTTTTTTATAAGTTTTAAATATTGGTTCGCTTACAATTTACATTATTCGGTATCATCAATTTATAAACTTTGAGGCTTTGAGGTTTATGATGAATTTTAGATTGTTTGGTAGCTTTAACTTACATTTTACATTCACATTTATTATAAGCTTTGAGGCTCTATGGTTAATTTTCTTACACGATATGAAGAGATGCATACCTTTAAAAAGTAACAATGTAAAACTGTGTAAGGGCGAACAAGAATATAGTACCATCCGGTGCATAACGCGGATGATTGTGTTACACCAATAATTCTTATCCATTTAGTTAATGACAGTTCTGTAGGCCTGCAAGGTATTTTTGTACCCACCACAATGCAATATGAAAATTGGGAAAGGGCATTTCATGCTAACTATAACATTTGCGTATATAGAAATTACTTATTAGTTATGAAAACTTAGCATCAGCTCATTAATTCAGACAGTGAACTAATTTTTAACCCGACCCAAATCGGACGATATTCCCGGTGCGAAGCACGGGTTACTATCTAGTATTATAAGAAAGTTATTTACACGGTGATAACGTGCGTGAAAACGGTTCTAAAAACGCAAGCTAAAATGTTATTAGAAGGAAAAAAAAACATCCAAATGAATTTTAGAAAAAGGGGGTGTGAAAACGAAAAACAGTTATAAAAAACTGTTGTTAGTGTTGGAAGCCATCATAGGCACGAAATATGAGTGTGACCGTTTTAAAGATCATGCGAGTGTTTTTCAAACCTTGGTTCGAACTGCGTTTTGTTCTATTTCTTCGTCCACTTTCTATTTTATTGGTTTTTACCCATTTTTATCTTTGAGTGTCTTGTGGTAAGCATTCATATTTGGTATTTTCATTTAATATATAACATTTTATTTCGCTTAAACTCCTGTTCCTTTATGCTAAGAAATTGGCCTTGCAAATGAATTGCAGGTACATCTCTGCAAGAATATAAGAGAAACGGAGATGTCATATTTCACCGAGGACTCTCTAGTTTCTTTGGGTTTTCCCTTTTCTTAAGTGAAAAATACTAGAACCCCCTACTATATGGGTTCAACACATAGAAGCCCCACTAAATGGATCATTCATTGTCAACTCCTTACATTAGGAAAATGATATTGCTAGGCCCAAAAAATCAAATTTTCTTCAGATCTGGCCCATAATTAATTATTATGAATTTTAATAATACCAAGACTACCCTTTAGTATTTTATATGCAATGAAACTAACAATAAGATTTCATTTTCATTTCACTTTCTTTCTCTTTTGTCTCTCGTCTCTGCTCTGAAGAATATTAGGGTTATCAGATCAAACCGAAGAAAACCATTACAGAGAGCAAGAAAGTGATTTTAGCTCTGTTGATCTCTGCTTATGGTGTTTACCTATTACAAACTGAAGAACAAAATCAATTATTCATTTCTAGTTTTCAGATTAAATCTCAAATCAGAACTGCAACAATTTTCAAGGGTTTTCTTTTTTCTCTATCGGTTACAACTGAATCTTTGTATTTCTCAGTTGATTCGAAGATATCTCATGTATTGATTGAATTATTCTAGTTTTCAATCGATTTTATTCAAATATGTTTAACAACTGATCATCAATCTATAAGTTCGAATCAATCAATTGACTCTAATTTGTTGTTTCAAAGCTACTTCAGGTAAGGTTTTCGATTTGATTCAATAGGTTTTCCTCATTTAGTAGTTTTATTTTCTTAGTTTGATTAGGTTCTAATTTTTTTTCGTTGACTTTATTCAGATCGGAGCAAAACAACATGATTTTTCTTGATTCTACAGGTTTTGAATCTAGGTATGTTTAATTATTGTTGTTTCTGTTGATAATACTGGTTGAATTCAATCAGCCGATCTCTCGTAATTCTAATGGAGCTAGTTGTTGACTCTTGCTGTGTTTTTATTTTTCTTATCTTGCCTACACATGTTGAGTTTGATTAAAGAATCTATGGTGGTGTTGGTGGTGGAGATGCAGGTCCTGGAGGAGGATGAGGAGACTGTGGTGGTAGAAGTGGTGGTATTGGAGCAGATTTGGAGGAGGATTTTGAAGTCAATGGTGGTGTTTTTCAGAATTGATGAATTGATGAGAAGAAAGAGAATTAACTATTTTAAGTTTCTACTGCCGGTGCTAGTGCTCACAGGTAATTAGCTGATTTCAGTTATTTAATTGCCGAGTGTTGAATCTATTTGTAGAATCTGTAACTTTGTAGTAATGTAGCACAAGGTTTTCCTCTTTCTTAAATGTTTATTTTTTATTTTGTGATTAGGGTGAACTTGTTCTGATAAAGTTACTATGTTAGCATCCCCTGTGTATGATTAGTTTTTACTGTTGAAAATAGGGTTTTTGGTGGAGCGAAAGTTGATGAACACAGTGAAGCATCAAATTTGCTGATGTTGCAGGAGTCGATGAGGCTAAAGAGTAATTTGAAAATATTGTGGTATTCCTAAGAACTTTCTTTATTGGTTGCGTAGATTGTTAAAAGAAGTTACACTAGCAGCTGCCAATTATACACCTTTCAAATTCGTATGTTGCATTTTCAGTTGATTAAGTGCTAGTTGATCTTATTTATTAAGTAAATTTTACTGTTTAAGAATCGCAAGTAGCTCTATCCGATGGCCCTGTTTGCAGCGCTAATGAAGATAACATATATGCTCTGAGTACACAAGCCATATGGATGTGTAACTGCAGATTACACAAGCCTTATGGATGTGTAACTTCTTACTACACATGCCATATGGATGTGTAACTTCAGGTTACACAAGCTATATGCATGTGTAACTGCCGTTTACACAAGCTATTGTGTGTACTCTGTAAGCATTATTAGCTACTGATGCTGGTACTGATCATTTATTTTCTTCATAGTCCTTGGTTTTCATGTAATGTAATTACAAGTCTTCTGCTCTTTGCTCTGCCTAGATGATATATATTAGTCGTGATGTTTTATGGAGTTATCTAGTGTCTGAAGCTCGGTATTAACAAGTACATTTGTTTAGTATCTTGGTTGTTCTAGAAACACAAGAGTAGTCTTATAGTTTGTGTGTTTTCATAGTGTTGTAATAGATGTAGCAGCAAAAACTTTCTTGTTTGAGTTTATGTTGGTTGGATAGGTAGTAGCTTTGAGTGTTTCCAGATTACATGGGTTGTTTTCATAGTGTTGTAATGTTTAGATGTTTTGTCTTGTCTGTGGTCTTGCTGAGATTGGGTTGTGTGTGATTTTTATACTTCAGGAAGTATGGAAGGTTTCGTATTAAGTTTATTCTGAGGATTGTTGAGCCTCATCCAGATAGTATGAAAGTTGGAACTCATAATTTCACTTTCTTGCTAAATGTATTTCAGTAGTTATATGAATGTGTAACTAGTAGTTACACAAGCTATAGTGATGTGTAACTTCTAGTTACACATACTAATTGGATGTGTAACTGCTAGTAACACATGCTGGTAAAACCACATATATTACCCAAGAAAACTTGCAAGATGGAGTTTATGATTCTTCCACTTGCAAGATGGTTTTATCCTTTGTTCAGTTCCATAGCTTCGTGCAAGTACATTCTTTTGGAAGTTTGTTATGTAGGTTTCTGCGAAACTTGTATGACATGAAATGAGAATATATAAACATTACATATTAGGCATTAGACGAGCAAAAATGATATCATGTGGTTTATTTTCGAAGTGCAGGATGATGGCTTAATGTCTTGGAGGAAACTGAAGAAGCACTATTATGTTTCGAGTAATTACGAAAGCCAATATACTCCGGTCGATGTCATTTCTAAAATGGGAATTTAGAGATCTATTTGTCTACTTTTTTTTAATGAAATTTGATACTATTGTTGGGTTTTCTCATTTGATCGTAACTTTGGTTACCATACTTAAAGATACGGAGATCGAGATAAGATTGCGAGGTTTTCGGCTACTTGCCTTCCTATTGCTTAGCCTACAAGGAAAGCTACATGAACTATATGACAATATGTTGCTGAATCAGGTGTTCTTTTTGCGATATTGATATGCTAGCACAAGGTTCGTATCTATACCCTGTTGAATCAGGTGTTCTCTGATTGTCTTCTAAATTCTCAATATTTTGTGTGCATCTGTAACTCTTAGTTACATTGGGAAAATGCATGTGTAACTCTTAGTTACAGTAGGGAAATGCATGTGTAACTACCAATTACACTAGAAAGATTCCCAACCAAGTTACATATGCATGTGTAACTCTTAGTTCACTAGTTATATGCATGGTTATTATCTTGATTTCTTGAAATGCTGCCAATTTTTTGGGCTTGTGGTAAAATCCTTTGTTGTTACACATCAAGTTATAGAGGGCAGACCAAGTAACATTTCACAAGAAGGTAACTATATGTCATGTCTCACTTTTACTACTTGAAGTTATTTCACATGAATATTTGTAGTTATTAATTTCTAAGTTATTGAATTTTTTTGCTAGAGTTACAAAAGTAGACATCGTAATAGCTGAGTGTAGAAGTCATATGTATGTGTAAGTCCAAGTTACACAAGTAAGATGCATGTGTAAGTCCAAGTTACACAAGTCAGATGCATGTGTAACTTTCGATTACACATGCCATATGCATGTGTAATTTCCGATTACACATGCATTTTTGTATGTGTACCAAATGATTATAGATGCTTTGTTTTAGGAGTGTTTAGACTATGATATCTCAATATTTCTATGGAATTAATTTCTGAATAATTGTAACATTTTCTGGATCAATTGATGTCTATGCAGGTCTCGACATGGTTTGCACGCACTGCTATGACACTAGCTTAAAAGCTTTGGTCTGAGAGGTGTTATTGTTGTTGTATTGTTGCAGTTTCTTCCCCTGCGGTCTTGATTAGGTTAGTGTACCTGACTAGAATAAGCTTGTAATGATCTGTTGCTTATCATTTGACTTGTCAGTCCTTTAATATATCAGTGATGTTGTTTGACTGAAGTTGTTTCAAAAATTTCAATAGATGGAGTCCTAGGATGTAGAAATTAAAGAATGAAAGTCACGCTACTGGAAGATGTTGATACTTGTTTGAAAAATTAAAGAATGATTTGGAAAATTCACATCCGTTTAATTTCCATTTTAATCTTATAAATACTGGATTGCTTGTTGTTATATTTCGGGTTTCGGATAACTTCATAACAATGACTAATTGCTTAAATGTGATAATGGTCTCATTGAACTGGTTGACGCTGAACACACAAGTCAGACGCATGTGTAACTCTCAATTACACTAGAAAGATGCATATGTAACTCTCAATTACACTAGACAGAAGCATGTGTAACTTCTAGTTACACATGCTAAGAAATTATTGTAAATGAATATTAAAGTAATACATGTACTTTTTTTATGCGTTCTTTTTTATGTCTTTTTTTTTTTGATATGTAACTTTGCATTACACATGTCATAACGATGTGTAACTTCTGGATACACATGACATATGCATGTGTAACTTCTGTTTACACATTCACACCATACTTTAATAATTTTGGGCCTAGTTTTAATAATTTTGAGCTTAAATTTAAATTTTATTTAATTTGGGGCTTGACAATATATAAAACGGCATGAATGTCTTTTAATAACTCGGGGCCTAAATTTAAACTTCTTTTAATTAAGGGCCTCATATTATAGGTTATCCATGGGTCGGGCCTTAATATAATTTTCCCTTTTCTTAAACTTTTTCTGTTCTTTATTCTTCTTAAATGAAGCAGCAAATATTTTGACGTGTCAAGTGTGTAGATGCCCCTTTAATTAGGCCCCTACCAAAGATACCCAAGGACTGGTTTTATCCTGGGTTATTTAGTTCCACACATTGCAAATTCGGGTCTCCACTAGCAAGTAACTACGCTGCCTATTGATTTTCTTGTATTATGTATGCATTTACACGATTCACATTAACTTTCCAGCTGTATGATTTTAGAATCTAGCAGTCTAGCTATGCATTTATGTTTATGTAACTTCAACACCATCAAAGAAAACTTACCCCAATTATGTAGAGCATTGTAAAAATGGGACATCTGACCACCCACAAAGAAATATGAAAACTGAAATGACATCTAAACCAAAAGTTTACGTACAACAAAGCATAGCCATACAATTGTGATCCTATTAATCTTGAAAAATATCAAATCAAAATTAATTGCTTTGAGCAACTTCAACTGAGTTTTTAAGTACCTTTCTCTTTTGTTTTGAAAAGCAAAATTATGTATTGAACTTTTAGTATAAAGCAAATTACCATTTTCAAACTACATCATATCACGAGTCACATGCATGACAAAACTGGATAGAGTTTAACAGTATGATCAACCCGGAAAATCTAATCTAATCAGTGTTTTTTTTACTTAATCGAGGATCAAGAAAAACCCATATTCCAAAATATGAAATCAGCAATCAATCTAAATCGATTTCTTATAGTAAAAAAACTGTCTAGATGATTTTTTTAAGTTATATTTGGAGATTCAAATGGGTTATAAAAGGGTATCATAATTGCACTATCACTGTTGGCGGCATGGCCAACTTGTACGTAAAGAGAACGTCCACACAAAATTGAAAACCCTTTTTTTTTTATACAATAAGTCAGTCAGTCTACTCAGAGAATGAGAGAGAGAGAAAGAGCTTCTTTTTATAGCAAAACTGATTCTTTTTTTCTCTCTTTCTAGAAAATAGTCCTGTTGGTGGGTTATAGTTTGTGTTGGATGAATCTTCAACACCACTACTACTGCTACAACTGAAAGTTAATCCAACAACTTAGAAGAAAACAGGTAAAAATGAAGTGGTGTTTGTTTCTCCAAATTCTTTTCTTTAGTGGATTTTACAAGGTTTTCATGACAAGATTTAAAAGTGGTTATTTAGGGTTTTTGTTGTTTTTATGTTTTGTGACTTAATTTGGAAAAAAGTTCTGTTTGTTCTTACTGTTTTTACCCAAAAACCATATTTA
This sequence comes from Papaver armeniacum, assembly GCA_023531295.1. Lineage (NCBI taxonomy): Eukaryota > Viridiplantae > Streptophyta > Magnoliopsida > Ranunculales > Papaveraceae > Papaver > Papaver armeniacum. Next base: position 36,010 of record JAJJWW010006307.1, on the reverse strand, counting down.
TTTTTTTACCAATTTTATGATCTTTTTATTTGTTTATTGATAAAAAAAAATATTATCTGGTATAAATTTTGTTCTTCTATTATTTGGATTTTGTTCATGATAATGAAAAAGAAGAAGATCAAGAAAAGATATACAATGGCAAGAGAGAAGATTCAGATCAAGAAGATAGATAATACAACAGCTAGACAGGTGACTTTCTCAAAGAGAAGAAGAGGGCTTTTTAAGAAAGCTGAAGAGCTTTCTGTTCTTTGTGATGCTGAGGTTGCTCTCATCATCTTCTCAGCCACTGGCAAACTCTTTGAATACTCTAGCTCAAGGTCTAACACTCTCTCTGCTTCTTTTCTCTCCTTTGTTATCTGTTTTTTATTTATTTATAATGACTGGTGTTTAGAGGGCCGGAAAGAGAGCAGATGATGAACAAGTATAGTTGTCTGATGAGACGATGTTATATCTTTGATCTGTTGATGTAAGGCAGAGATCTCTTAAAATAAAGAAAAAATCACAACAAAAACATTAAGAAGTCTCTATATTTGTCGAGCAAAAATAAACTAGATACACTTCAATGACACTGGAAAAAAGCTACGCGTACATCGGAATCATCATGGAAAGTAGAAGAAGTAGCTAGCAGTCGTAAATATCCGTAGGATTTCACACCAAACTAAGCAGATATATATATAGGATTCTTTCACTGGAATACAGTTTTTCCTCTTAATGGAGAACCAGGATATATTTCCGTGGTCTCTGCAATAGTAGTACACTGTACACTATATATTTTACAACTAACTAGCTAGCTTAATTTAGTACTTTCACTGGAATCCATGAAGTGGGGTGGTGAGAATGTGAGATCATGACTATAAGGTTGAAAATAGATTGCAAATCAGTATTCGATGCATCTTAAAGATCTTCAGGTTCATAGTACTAAAAAAATAGGACTTAGTTATTTGTACTTAAACTTCAATGTACTGTGATTTTGTAAATTTTGTCTATGTGATTCTTATATTGCTCAGTGTGAAACAGTTTATGTATGTGTACCGGGTCAAGGTGTCCATACAATCTATAGAACCAAAGTTAACTAAGCTTGTCACAAGTAAAATTCGAGTGAGTATATAGACAGGGAACATCGACATATATAGCTTGATGGATAATATATACTGCATATGATTATGATTTCTTGCTGATTCAATTCAAGCATATATCTACCCTTGGTTAATATGATCGACACTAATGCATGAGCTCAAACTGAAAACAGCTAATTAAAAGAAAATGATTATGTGTATGCTCAGTTATAGCTGATCATTGTCTATATATATGTATCCACAATGTCGAGGAATTTCATGCATTGTAATTTGTAAAAATCTACGCGAAAATCTAATACATGATATTCCGTGGCTTCTTTTTTCTTTTACAGTATGAAGGATATACTCGAAAGACACAATCTACATTCTAAGAATCTTCAAAAAATGGCTCAGCCGTCTCTCGAACTGCAGGTATGTAAGAGCTTTCTTTCATGTACATATATATCATGCAACTAAAATTCAGTCATGCATACTTATGTGCAAATGTAAATTAATGGGCGAAATCCAGAATGTAATTTCATATACTTAAAATGATCGATCAAGAACTATATATATAGTATACTTGACGGGATATTTAGAATGAAGAAATTTTGCGTATTCGGTTTTTTAGCTAGAAAACAGCAGCTATGCGAGGTTGAGCAAGGAAGTTGTTGAGAAGAGCCATCAATTGAGGTATACTTATTAGCTAAATGCTGAGAGAGGCTAAAATTTAAAAAGTATAATAAAATCAAGTTGACTAATGTATGTACAGGCAGATGAGGGGAGAAGAACTTCGTGGTTTGAACATTGAAGATTTACAGCAGCTAGAGAAATCACTTGAAGCAGGATTGAGCCGAGTTCTTGAAACAAAGGTTTCTTCATTTTGAACTCCTTACAGTGACTGAGCATTTGTTTATATTTATTTATATGACTCATATGCTTGATTGATTTTTCACTGTGAACAGGGTGAACGAATAATGAAGGAAATCGACACCCTACAAAGAAAGGTTTGAGATCACTTCTTTGTTTTGTCATTAATTTAAAACTATAACGTTAAATCCAGTAGTTCAATATTTTAGTTCGTTTTTTGGGCTTCAAAAAACAACAAAAATACATTGTAATTTTTGTTCCTTACTCTTCTGCTTAATAAAGAACTGAGAAAAGGTGTGAAAATTTGAGTGGACATAATACGGTCATTTAAAAAAAAATCCTTGTATGAGCCATATTGAAGCCCTTTGTCATAGTGAAAATTATGTGAACTCGATGATGATGGGAAAGGTACGTAATACCAACCATATGAGGTTATATATATGTACCTCAAAGTGTGTCCTTAGGCTAATGTGGCATCTATTTAGAATATATGATAATCACATTTGAAACTAAAATCTATGGCGTAATAAAATTATTTTGGTTTGTCTAATTATAGTTGAAGATAACCTCAGTTTGAATAAAATAATCCTGTTTTTATGTATACAAATCCTGTTGTAATTTGAAGACAGAAATTTTGACTTTATATCATAGCAGCTACTAATATTTAAGCTGATCGGTATTATGAAGTATTACAACAATAATTTTACGTCCCATTGAGTTGATCTTATTAATATATTTTTCTTAATATGCAGGGATGTCAGTTGATGGAGGAGAATGAACGACTAAGGCATCAGGTGAGACTAGTTTCCTACAAATATACAGTATTCTTTAACATTTTAATGATTTCAGGTGGCATAAATAAATATAATCCGGTCATCCGGTCATCCGGTGTGGAAAATGCAGATGTTAGGGAAATCTAAGAGCAGAAAAGAGGCCGGTGGTGTTGATTCTTCCTCCCAAAATGTGGTCCTTAATGAAGAAGCGGGACAATCTTCAGATTCTGTCTCCAACGTCGTTGTTTGCAACAACTCGCCGACTAGTGGTCCTCCTCCTCCTCGGGACTATGACAGTTCCGATACCTCTCTCAAGTTGGGGTAAGATATACTGAATCCACTTGGTTGAATAATATTCTTACCTATCTTCTTTTACAAAGTATCGATACTAAATAGTTTGATTGAGTTTGATTTTCCCGTGGATTCAGGCTAGGCTATATGTGATGTTGATGGAGATACAACGAAGATGGGTGGATATGATTATGCTCGACAAATAAAGTTATTAAGCAGGAGAAACTGGGATGGGAAATGACATATTCATATGAAAACTTGTTAATTAGGGTTTTCATTCAATTTGATGAACCAAACAATTCTTACGATCAAAATGAACCTGCCCGCACTACTGGCTTCCTAGCTAGATATTGTACTGTTGTTGTATATTAATGCTTCATGTATGAAGTAGCATAAAATTTAATGAGCCATGTTGCATAACTTGTATGTCTTTAGCCCGTGGCTATTTTTTTTTTTTTTGTAGGAATTATACCTATAGGTACTAGTTTAGTGATACTAGTTAGTGGCAGGTCCACCCATCAAAGCCCAGTAACCGGAGGTCCATAATTAAAAGAAAGAAGAAAAATGGACCCAATTTTTTATCACTTGGTCCTGTACACGTGCGAAACTAGGAAGATATTTTCGGTAAATGTCTAGATTACCCTTCATACATAATAATGATAAGACTAAATCATTCACAGTCATTTTCATTTTTATTTTCATCTTCTCTTTCCACGACTCGAGCTCTGCGTTGAAGATCGAAGAAACTCCATTTGAAAGCATCACCGACGAGTTTTATTGAATGAATCATCAATAAAATCCAACAAATAAGATAAGTTATTGGTTAGATCGGTTGTTTGTGTTTGTTTTTATGAATCTTGTTCGCATTTATTCAGTTATTGGTTAGATTATTAAGTTTTTAGCTTATTTTAGCTTTCGATTGGATTGTTTTTCTGTTTTCTTTTCAAAATCAGGTTTGTTTGCACTTTCAGATCGTATTATCCAGCAGTACATATATGACATACTCATTTTTTTCTTCTACAGTTTTTGAATCATGTTTAAGATTTCAATTTTGGATCATGGAGATCGGTCGTTTCTGGTTAGATTATTAAGTTTTTAGCTTATTTTAGCTTTCGATTGGATTGTTTTTGTTTTCTTTTCAAAATCGGGTTTGTTTGCACTTTCGAAATCGTATTATCCAAAGATACATATATGACATACTCATTTGCACTTTCGATCGTATTATCCAAAGAACATATATGGCATACTCATAGAAACTGTTCTTAGATTCTGCTTTCTTTCATAGTTTTCTCACTTTTTTTAGTTTGATCCATCATCCCGTATATGAAATACCGTATTATGTTCTTCGATTATCTTTGTTTCTCATAGATCCTTAATTATTCTTGTCATGCGGTTGATTTGTAGTTCATGAATCTGCGGTACATATATGAAAGACTCATTGAAACCGCTCCTAGATTCTGTTTCTTGCATAGATCTCTCACCACTTTTAGTTTGACCCATCGATACGTATGTGAAATACCGTATTATGTGCTTCGATTATGTTGTTTCTCTTAGATTCTTAATTATTCTTGTCATGCGGTTGATTTGTAGGTCATGAATCATAGGTACATATATGAAATACTCATTGAAACTGCTCCTAGATTCTTTCTTTCATAGATCTCTCACCACTTTTAGTTTGACCCATCAGTACGTATGTGAAATACTTTTTGTTTTAATTCTGTTACATCTTTGTCACATTTGCAGGTTCAAAACATGTCTCGTCTGAGAGAGTTCTAATCGAAACTATATAGTGACATACTCATTGTTTGGATAGGATTTGGTCTTCTATTTCCATCAGAAACTATATAAGTTGTAGCACTATGGAGGTTCCATCTTGTTCTTCGTATACAACGGTCACTTAACACGCTTCTCTATTACTTGTTTTTGACATACAATTGATTTTGGATTACAAATCTTCAAACATATATGACATACGAAAAAATATTGCTTTGATTTTGCTATTTTTTATAGTTTTTATCACTCTTTTTTGTTTGATCTAGAAGTAACTAGTGAGGATGCCAAGTATCTATCGGTTGTCGTTCTATAGTAAAAAAATTGACACCCAAGCTGCATCGACTTGTAGTGATCTCTAGCACCATCAAAGTATGTCTTCATGGTCTTCATGTCTTTGTATGTATGGCTAGTCTCGAAGTATGTCTATATGGTCTCCAAGTCTGTTATGAAGTTGTAAGCATTCCAGCGGATATCTACTCAAATATGTAACTAGTGTATCGAATATGCACTCGAATTTCTAAGCAGTGCAACAGATATGTACTCGATTTTGTAAGTGGTGCAACCGATATGTACTCTAAAATTTTGAGTGCAGCTTTTATACATCAATGAATTTGAGTGTTGTTTTTATGATCTTTTTTTTCTCGCATTTTTATGAACTGAGATTATAACAAAAAATATTTTATCCCAACAATTGCAGGTACGCTAGCAATCAGATATATACATAAAGGGTCCAAGACTATAACAACAAAAAAAAAAAAAAAAAAGGACAAACAAAGAGAAAAAAAAATTAAACATAAAACTAGATCTTCCACTCCAATGTGACCAACACCAAGACCACCACCGCCACTTTTAAACTATGTCTCCCTGCACCACTACATGTTGGATCATATTGTAAAAGTTAGTTTCATGTCAAAATGAGTAATTAAGCAACAGAAACCATCATATATGCACTAGCGGATCATATTAGTCAAAACAAACTAAATTTTAAAGTATAACATATATGTACTGCTGATTTATACTGTCAAAAGCGAAAGAAACCATCATATATGCACCCGCCAGTCATATTAGTCAAAGTAGACTATAATTTTACAGTACAACATATAACTTCTACTGTCAAAAGCAAAATAAACTATCATATATGCCCCCGCAGGTCCTATTAGTCCAAATAAACTAGAATTTTCCGAGTACAACATATACGTACTGTTGATTTCTACTTTCAAAAGTAAAAGAAACAATCGTATATGTCATACTCATTTTGCACTTTCTAGTTTATAAAGTCATTCGGTTTTAATATGATAGTTTTGTTTTGGTTTGTTAAGTTTTTTATGATCCTATACTGTTTTGGGAATCAGAAAAAGTGCAATGAGTATGTCACTATATACCTTGGGTTGTGTTCTGTTTTGTTTTGGGTTGTTAAGGCTATTCCATTCATCATTTTTTCAAGCATACGTACTAGTGAATTTACCTCCTATAACACAAACTACAAACTTCATGTTACTTATGATGATTATTCAAATCCTTTTCATCGGTATTAGACATATGCACCGGTGAATCTATTTTACTGAGAAAACAAAAATAGAAACCCCATGTCACTTATGATGGTTATTCAAGCATCTTTCATCGGTTTTTCGATTATGTCTTGGTGAATCTATCTTCAAGAACACAAAATGAAAATCGCATGTTGCTTATGATATTTATTCAAGCACTTTCATCGATATTTAACATATATACTTGGTGGATCTATGTTATATAAAACTTAAAACTAAACCTTATGTCACTTATAATGGTTATTGAAGCATTTTTCATCAGTTTTTCGATTTATGTAACTGGTGGATCTATCTCCAAGAACAAAAAAAATACAAATTGCATGTTACTCGTGATGATTAATCAAGCACTTTCATTAGTATTGGACATATGCAATTTGTGGATCTACGCTGCTGAAAAAACTAAAAACACAAACCTCATGCCACTTGTGTTGGTTATTCCAACACTTTTCATCGATTTTTCTCGCTTATGTACTGGTGAATCTATCTCCTAGAACACTATCGAACTACCGATTTGAACGGTCAAAAGCAAAACAAACTATCTCATATGCACCGATGTAGCAAAAAACTAGGGTTTTATCAGTACATCAGATATGTACTGGCCGATTCATACCTTTTCAACTACTTTTTCAAAGCGATGTATATGTAGATCTCTTCTCCAACTTCTCAAATCAAGTACATCTAGGTCATATATTGTGTTTTTTTTTTTATCATATATGTAGATAAAGTAGGTTTTTGGTGATTTTCGTATGGTTTCTTTTCATTTTTGATGCATGTTTTTATGGTTTCGTACGATCTTAACGTTATCATCGTCTAATGGTGATCTGATTTTTTGGTTTACTTTGATGATTTGAAGAACGAAGAGTAGAGAAGAAAAATAAAGAGAGAGGAAGAAAGAGAAAGAGAAAATCTCTTTGCTTGATTTTTTGGTACGGGAAAGAGAAACCGTAATAAGGTGGTGGAGTTCACACGTGAGTGGTGCTGGGGTAATGTGGACATTTTGCTTGTTTCAAATAATTATGGACCTAGTGATAAGTCTAAAATCCGGTTGGACCCTAGTATAACTAACTTAATGGGCTTTGGACCAACCAACAAATTTTCCATTTTTTTTCCCGCCCGAGAACGGATAACTGCCTAACTATATAGAACTAGAGAGGGTTTACATCAGTTATGATTTAATTTAACTAAGACATACAATTAGCCAGCTTGACAATGACCCATCATATGATTCACATAATTTAAATTATAACATGTAATGGGTAAAAAAAAAACTACTTAACATTAACAGCAGTGTCTTTGGCTCCTCTACTTCATGATTGGTTGAACTCCTGGTGTGGGAAATCTTCGACCAACGGGAGCAGGTCCATAATCTATGTCTCTGCTTATTGAAAGTTCTACTTGTACATGCTACCAACCGGGGTCCAAGTTCCTAATCTCTGGTGAAGCAAGTCAAAAGTTGTACTACCTAGAAGATATGTGAAGATCAAATATATGCGAAAGACCATCGACAATATGAATAATTCCGTTAACTAGGAAATTATTTTATTTTTAGTAAGCATATGTAAATATGATCATCTAGATTATTTTCTTTCCTTCTGTACCATTGTTCTCGTTTAATCCTGCACTATATTGTGTATATAAACCCATGTAATGGCATTGGCCAAAATACATCAGTGAATACAATACAAAAGGGTTTGTGAGATTTCTTATGGTAGCAAAGAGAATTCTCTCATAAATCCTCGTCTTCAGTTGTTTTTTCTCTTCTTCAATGGCTAATGATTCATCCAACACTGATTCTACCAACAATTCATCCAACACCAATTCGTCAAACACAAATGATGTTGTTGCTCCCAATTTTTCTGCTAGACCTTATGATATTCACCCGTCAGACTCTCCATCAACGGAGTTCATTACACCATTGTTCTCCTGCGATAACTACTCCAGTTGGGTACGAAGCATGACCATGTCTTTGCGAGCAAAAGGTAAGTTTGGTTTTGTCGATGGTTCACTCAAAAAGCCAACATCAGCTAATGACTTGTACTCTTGGGAAAGATGCAATGATTTAGTTGGCAGTTGCATTCTGAATTTTGTAAAACCTGAGATAAAAGCTAGTATTTTGTATAATTATGATGCGTGTGCTATTTGGGAAGATCTCCGTGAACGATTTTCGCATTCAAATGCTCCTAAAATCTTTCAGCTCAAAAAGGCTATCATGTCTTTAAAACAAGATGGTCTTACTATTTCGAAGTACTATACTCAGTTGAAATCCTTATGGGATGAGCTTAGTTCTCTAAACCCTATTGAACCATGTTTCTGAGGCAATGGAAAATCTTTGGTGAATAAGATGCATCAGGATCGTGTGATGGAATTTCTATAGGTCTTCACGATCGGTTTTCTGCTATCTGCAGTTCGATCCTCTTGATGGATCCGTTCCCACCAACCAGTAAAATTTGTTCCCTGGTTCGCCTGGAGGAAAATCATCAAGAACCTAATATGTCTTCAACAACTGTTGTTGAATCAGCTGCCTTACAAGTTGCGAAGCAAGACCGTAGCCCCAATGCCCAATTTAATGTTCGTCAGCCTCCAAACAAGAAAGGACGACCATCTTGTGATTATTGTGTCCGTGTAGGACACACTAAGGATAAATGTTTTAAGCTGCATGGATATCCTCAACGTCCAAGGGAAAATCAATCAGCCGTCGTTGTTTCTCAAGACGGTGGCGCGACTTTGGATGAATCGCCAAGTACCACTAACGTTTCCGAAGTAATAATCATTCGTGAACAATATAATCGTCTGCTCTCACTCCTTTCACCTTCGGCTGGTCCCTCAAATAATGTAGCAACTGCTAACTTTGCTGGTAATGTTTCTCGCATCTCTTCTTGGATTGTTGATAATGGTGCAACAAACCATATATGTTGTTCATTAAATTATTTTGCAAAATATGTCGATACACCTACAATTTTTTTTGTTCAATTACCCGATAGTAGTCAATCTCTTTTCCTTCGTATTTGGACATTAACTTTTTCTCCCAATTTAATACTTGATAATGTTTATCATATACCAAGTTTTAAATTTAATCTCTTGTCGATAAGTCAGTTAACTCAATCTCTTCACTGATGTGTTTTGGCTAATGGTATTACATGGGTTTATATACACAATATAGTGCATGATTAAACGAGAAAAATTGTACAGGAGGAAAGAAAATAATCTAGAGCTTCATATTTGCATATGCTTACTAAAAATAAAAGAGTTTCCTAGTTAACAGAAATACTATTCCTGTTGTCGATGATCTTTCATATATATTGTATTTATGTTTCAATATACGATTGTATATTCTGTTGATCTTCGCATATCTCCTAAGTAGTACAGCTACGTGGTACAAATTTTGACTTGCTTCTCAAGAGATTAGGAACTTGGACCCCTATTTGGTAGCATGTACGAGTACTTTCAATACTCCCCTGTTGAAAATATCAGCCCCAAGAGGCTTAGTAAACATGTCTCGCTAATTGATCATTTGAGCGAACAAAGGCAATGGATAGTAATTTTGACCTGTTTTTCTCGCACAAAATGGCAATCAAGCTCAATATGCTTGGTGCGTTCGTGAAAAACAGATTTTCGGCGATGTGCAATGCAGCCTTATTGTCACAAAACGTGGACATAGGTTCAGGGTACGGAACACCCAAATTAATTATTTAAAATATATTTTAACCACTGAAGTTCACAAGAAAAAGTGGCCAAAGCTCGATACTCGGCTTATGCCGAAGAGCGAGAAATTATAGGTTGTTTCTTAGATTTCCAAGAAATAGGGCCAGAGCCAATAACAGTATAATAACTAGTTGTAGATCGACGAGAAGTGGGACAATCACCCCAATCAGAATCATTATAACCACTTATATATGTGAAAACCACTAGTAGAGGAAAGAAAAAGACCCTTACCGATTGAGCCTCTCAGATGACGGAGGACACGGTTGGATGCATCCATATGAGACATGAGGGGAGCCTGCATGAATTGACTAAGGTTGTTGACAGCATACGTAATATCTGGGGTGCGTAAAGTAAATGTCTGATTAGACGACGATATGGTGTAGGATCAGAAAGAAGACTCTCCCATCATCAGGACGTAGTTTCAATTTTTTTTCCAATGGAAAAGACGAAATTCTAGCAGTTGTTATCTCTGTATCCTTGAGTATATCAAGCACATATTTACGTTGACATAAAAAATTTCCCTTTTGGGATCGAGAAACTTCAATTCCGAAAATATTGTTGTTTGCCCAAGTCTTTAATTGAAAACATTGTTCTAAAAAAGATTTTAGATTTATAATAGCATTATGGTTTATATGAAAAGCAGGATACAACTTAAGTTTCACAAAAACTGATTTAAGTCCTGACAGTTTGTCAAGAGCATATACCACCATTTGTGCTCTTATAGCAGAGTGAATCGAAATCCATGTTTCTGCTTGCTGGTTTATATGGAAAGCAAGATGTGACTTAACTTTCATGAAAGTTGCTTTCAATCCTGACAGGTTGTCAAGAGCATAAACCACTATTTATGCTCTTACAACAGAGCGACTCATGATACATGTCATATTCATAACAACTTATATCACACTAGGGAAAACCAGATTTGTAAATGAAAGCTTAATTGCCTCTCAAAGACAAACATTTGGCATAACAATAGATGTGACCTGCACAAAACTGGTCGGCACCCCATGTTTTGCATTACTCGTTGTTGACTTTACAGGAAAATACAATGGAGCAAGAGGTTACCATGGCATTACCCCATTTGTATATATCTTGAGATGGGGCAAGAAATGGTTTGATTTGTGTACAATTGGGTTAAAATGACATCCTTCTTGGGTTTTCGAATAAACTTTCTACTGCATCCGGTTCCTCTCACAAATTGTGTTGTCACGGGATGCACAACCTTGATGTGCGAACATCAAAGAAAATCCCACATTCCTTTTGTGGGTCGCGGTTCATAAATGGGTCCAACCCCATTAGTGAGCTTATAAAGAAGAAGTACGCGTAACTTCTTCTTCCTCCCATCAGTCCGCGTACGTGAACTTTCTAGGGTTCATGATATTCCTCCATTAAATCTTCCTTGGAGGAAAATAAGACAAAGGGGTGTTCAAAGTTCATTCCAAGTAAGTGATTTCCTCTTGGTTCTCTCAAATTTCTAGATCTCATGATGAATTTCAAGGTTTCAAAAAGAACTTCAAAAAGTTTGGGTTCCTCTAGCATGAATCTTCCTTTAGACCAAAATTCTATTAGAATTAGATTTGTCAATGATTCTTGTGCTAATATTTTTGAAAGGATTTCGATGAGTGCTAAATAGTGCATATTTATACACCTTTTTATTGGCATTTTACTCATCTTTTGCGCTTATAACTCGGATATTATCCCGCATTCTCGTGTTTTCTTTGTTTTCAAGAATAAATATTTGTATTAATTAATTTTGTGTTTTTAGGTAATAAATAAAGCTCGGAGAATCGAGGAGCCAAAAGAGCGAAGAATTGGAGTCAAACATCTATGGAGCAGATAGCCAAAGCCCGCGCGCAAATCAGTTGCAACCCAACAAGGAAGACATGGGCTAGAGCTACCCGTGACCCGGATCCGGACCCGTCCACCACGAGCCATCCAGATCTCTCCCAGCTGCATCCTACGGTCGCTCCATCGCTATACATCATCTCTTGATGCTCCGTGCAACACCAGATCGCTCCAAAACCGCTTACCATCCTCGGCCGTTCGTATCTCCATCGGCTCCATCCTACGCTCGCTAGGCCCTTCTCATCAAACCCCGCTGCACCCGCTCAACAACAAATGACCCTACCCTATACCCCCACTCGAACCAACCCATTCTTCACTCCATCTTCTCTTTCTTCTCCCCCTCGCCTCTCCCAACCTCCATCCCCTCCCCCCGAGCTCATCTTCCGACACCACACCACCTCCGTCCTTCACCCGACCAGCAACCAACTACCACCTTCACTCGACACACAACCACTCCACCGCTACCGCCTACCTCTCTAGCGCTAGTTTTATCTTCCTTAGCTTCTATCAACCCTAGAAGCTAACTTAGAGAAAGCTAGAGCTAGGGTTAGCCACAAATCAAGGGTGGAGTTCTCTCGAGCACGATTTGACAAGAGGAGAACGATTCGAGTATGGGTTGAATTATTATTCATTTAATTTTAATTTTTAATGAATTAGGGTTTGGGAATTTTGGGGAACTGCATGTATAAATAGAATGAAGGGTTTGGGTTCGGCACGCCTGGATTAGCCAAAGGTCTTTGTCAATTAGATTTAATTTCTCAGTATCTTTCGGTTTTAATTTAGTTTGCTAGGGTTTCATGAAACCCTAATTCCATGTATGAATTCAACTCGCTTTGTGTTGTCTTGAGTGCTTAAATTTAGAGATAACTTCAATCTTAATACCCAACACTTTACTCTCACAATGGATACTTTAAATAGATCCATTGTAGTTAGACTACAACTGTGTTGTTGTATTGCAGCTCAACCCTTAGGCCCTAATACTAATTCCTTTGATTAGTTATACTTGATTAGATAACTAATGCTCAAGGGTTAGTAACTTCAGTGATATTGAAGGATCACAAGGTGAAACTCCTTAGTTAGGTGATGGAATTGACACACCTCACTTGTCTACCATAGGAACAAGAAAACTCAATCTAGTTGAACACATACTAGGAACCAAGTGGTGGAATGAAGACCCAAGCACCCTTTTGTCACTGTTTTTACCTTAGTTTAGGTTTATTTCACTACAAATCAGCCGGTATCGGCACAAAAATATCTGTTTACCATCTCGTTGTTACCTTGTCACTTTGAAACTCGGGTTTAAAGCAAAGCCTTAGATCACACTAGAGCACCACTTGTCTCTGTGGATCGACCCGTACTTGCCGCGTCTCCGATAGACGCCGTGCACTTGCGGTATTACCCGTAGGCCATAAATATATACATCTTCGAGGCCTACCAAGTTTTTGGCGCCGCTGCCGGGGACTTGGCGCGTGCCTTGCTGATTTTTGTGCTTGTCTTTACTGAGTTCATATCCCCCTGTACATATTCACCTTGTGTTATTTCTTTTAGTGTAACTTAGATTATCATTGCACTTAGCTGTACTGTAGTTATTCATTCCTGCATCTTTACCTTGTACTGTAGCTTAACTCTTAGCTTAATTCACTTGCATCTGCTGTTATTTGCTATTTTCTGTTATTTGCATTTTTAGTCTTGTACATCTGCTGTTAGCTGCACCTTAGTGTTACCACCTCAGTTCATTTCCATAAGTGCTAGTTTGTTTTTTTTTTTTTTTTTGCTTTGTTGCTTTGAAGTATTGAGAACTGAGATCATTTGGCTGAGATAACAGGTACTTGAGGAGCTGCTATACAACTCAAGGAAGGAACAAGGAGCTGCAAAACTAGTGGAATTGCCTAAACCCAGTGAATACTGGTGGTATTGGCTTCTAACTTTTCTTTGTATGGTGTATGTTTGATAACCTGAGTGCATGACAAACTTATTATCTTGCAAGCCCCCGTAGCCGCAAGTTTTAAGTTCCAACTTGGAGAGCCAAGTTGGTCTGTGCATAACCCAGTTGGCAAGCCTTAATCTGAGCTTACAAATAACCATCGATCCAAATTTCCTTGTACACCGTCATTTTCACTTATTGCCTGCCTGAGTCTTGCTGAACCCTTGTATGTAACTGTTTTGCTCAGCATTTGTGTGAACTAGCATTACATTGCATCTAAGCATTTGAGTATACTTGCTTTGCCAATCGTAAACCCTGCTAAGTCCCGTATTGCTTTCCCGGTGTGTACTCAAGAAATTTAAACCTTGTGAGTTACCTACCAACTTGCTAGCCCCCTGAAGCTGCAAGTTGGAGCTACCCTTTGGGAAACAAAGTGTGGACAGACCATGCAAGCCCCTGCAGCTGCAGGCTATAAACCACCATTTGGATAGCCTAGTTGGCTGAAGACTCAAGTGAGACCTTGTGATAGTTCTCATCTGAACAATTGTAGGCTTGTATTCTGTGGTACACAAAACCCCTGAGCTTAGAGGTTTGACATCAACTCAGACTTGGAAAAATCTGTCAACCCTGCCAAGTCTTGCATGTATGTGTAGGGTCTCTGAAACTCGCAGCCTTGCTGAGCCCTTGAGCTTACTTGCTTTGCTCAAAGATTTGTGCATTTATTATCTGTGTTGCCTTGCCTTGCTAACCCCGAGCATATCCTTGCAACCCCTTTAGCCATTGTCCGCTTTGTGCTTAGTGCAGTCCCTGAAGCCGCTAAGCTTGTGCTATAACTTTGATCGCGGACTAGCCGCACAACTCGAACTTACTTGAATGCATGCTTGAACCCGACTGAAAACCCGTGCTTTGTAGACCTTGAATCTACCAGTGCCCTAAGCAATAGCCTAGGTTGTGAATGGTGCTAATATTGCTTAAATCTGTTGCTTTCAAGTTGGAGTTGCCAACTTGTAGATAGCCTTGTGCACAAACCCTAAGTTGAACTTGGCAACCCTTGAATTGGCAACCCTTGTATGAACCGTGTGACCATGCATGCTCAACCATGTACTAGGCCTTGATATCTCGCGAGCTTTGTTGACTCGAGCATTAACCTCAGTGCAACCCCCACCCCCGAAGGCTTGTGGGGCTTTGTTGCAACTTAGCCTAACCAACCCGAGCACATAACCGTGTGCTTGAGCCGTGAACCCGTGCTAGTCAGAAACTTGTTGCCATCACCTTGTGGGTGTTTTCTTTGTGAGCTTGAGCAAAGATCCCACATAACCCGAGCATAAGCTTTTGAGCCAAGCCTGTTAAATAACCCGTGCACATTATTGTTTCCTTGTGCTTTGCAAAAGCCCTGTGGTCAGTCGTGACACAAACCCGAGCTGTGACCACCTAGCCAAGTCGTGCACACAGCCCAAGGACAGAGTTGCCAACTCGCACACTTGTGCACCATGTGCCAAATGAGCTAGAACCATTGTCACTTAGTCTCGAGTCCAACCACCGGCCCGGCAATTTGCCTTCAACCCATTTGCCTTCAAACAACTGGGGAAAACCCAATTGCTTGACATTCCAAAAATTCTCATCAAACTGAGAACAACCCCACACTCAGGCTTTGCTTTCTCATGGGTCAAATAAATCAGCCCACTTAAACCAAGTCAATTGCAATCAAGCCCAACTCGCTGGCCGAGCTTTCACCGGCTCACATGTTAACCTAACTTTGGGCTTACACCAAAACTCACAACTCAATCCACTCCTCGGGCAATACATTTTCAACATAATCTGGCCGTGAAACCAAGCCGGGCCAAACTAAGCTACACATCTGGCTAAGCCCCACAAATTGGGCTTTAAACAACAAATCCCAAACAATCCAAAACCCACATAAACCAAACTTTCCCACCAAAACCAAACAAAGCCCACATAAACCAAACAAACCAAAGCCCAATAAACAAACAAATTCCCACATAAACCAAAGCCCATTTTCATGTTATATTTGTTAATGTTTGTTTTTGTATTTTCTTTTGGGTTGACCTCAACTCTTTAGATTGTTAGTAAAATTTTTGTAGGAATCCCATGTTATTTTTTTTTTCTTTCTTGAATCGGTTGAGTCTTCTTGTGCATTTATTTTTGTTTTAATCCGATATAATCACCACTGAGAATGTTGGATTTTGCCTTGAAGAATGAAGCTCAAACCTTGCTCTTGCCGACATCCTAATCTCTTCCCTTTTTATCTTATCAAAGATAGTTCTCTCGGTATGTGACTGTTTAAATTTTTTTCTATCCGAAGACACATTGAGGACAATGTTTGATTTAGGTTTGGGGGTTTGCATTTGCATTTAGAGTTTTTAGTCTTTTATTTTACCTTTTATCTTAAAAAAAAAAAAAAAAAAAAAAAAAAAAAATTCAAAAAATCTTTTTGTAAAAACCTCCAACTTTTAGAGATTTTAGAGTCACTAGCATGCTTTTAGCTATGTTTACATAGAGATTCTCGACCGAAATAACAGAACTTGGAAGTACCGGAGAACGCAATCGGGTTCCTTAGTTGATTAGAGCGTTAAAGTTGGATTTAACCATACCGGAGGGCGAATTAGGTGTTTGTTTAGATATTCGGTAGTAGAATTGTGATCACCCATAGTGGAGACTACCCAATTTACATCAAGTGAGGCACCAACCTTCAATTTTTTGCAACTTTCTAGAAAAGTCATTAGAGTGTGTGTCACCTTACGTAAATTCCGGGTAGGAATGGTGAGCTACCCAACTTCGCACCATTTTCAAAGACTACTTTTGACCTCTTGAGTGCTAGTTTTTGTCAATCATGAGGGTGACGTCTAAAGATGAAAACTCCTTCTAAATACCGATTTGTAGTTAGCATCATTCTCTCTCTCAATCAGCAAGACCCATAGAAACACATCATCGTCAAGAACCTGAGCGAGAATCGAATATTGAAAGAAAAGTTGAGATAGTCCAAGGTTTACGTGCAACAAAGAAAACGAAAAGAAAATAGGATGAGAATTAATAAAATTTATAAAATCAAGACAATACAAGTTGTGGAAAAATTGAGTGATAAAGTCCTTTGTCCATGGAGTTAGTTGTTTCATTATTTGTATTTGTATTTTTATTTTCACTTATTAAAAAAAAAAAAAAAAAAAATAAAAATAAAAATAAAAATATTGTAGTTTATTTTTGCTACCACCATGGTAAAGAAGAGTTCAAAAAGAAAAATCCAAACAACAAGGAAATTGAGTAGAAAAGTTAAAAATTGTCAAGTTTTGTGAAGTTTAGAAGTTCATCATCAACATTTGAAGACCGAAGACCGAAGATTGAAGACGTTTCTATGGTTTCTTATGAGAGAGTGATATTAATTGCCGATCGGGTGAGAAATGAGTGAGTACTCCCACCCCTTACTAATGGTTGATTTCCTTTTTCTTAGAGATCATCGAAAAAGATTCTTTTGTCCACACTTCGTGGAGTCTCCAGATTTTATTTCTAAGGTTATCCTTCTTACTTACAACGTGTGCGGGATTTCTCTCTTTATTCCCGCTCGCACACATGAGAGACTAAAAAGCGATCTTTTTGAGTGCAATTATCATAAAACCCTAATGGTGAGGCAGAGTTGAGACTTATGATCACAATCGAATCCGAATTCTTTCATATGGTATGGTTACTTCTCGCTCAAAGACTTAAGGATGAGAATGCGTTCTTCGATAGTTCTAACTTCTACACTAGCATGCGAAACTCTATGTCCTCATAGCTTCTTGGAGGCTTGAGACTCTTTTACACTCGAAGTTGGAGAAGGTTTTGTGGGTACACCTCTTGTAAACCCTCACGAGACTACAACTCGTCCACTAGGGACACCTAGGGGTTTAAAGGCTTAGTGCATACGCTAAATGCATTCGAGAGACCTGCGACAGGGGTATAGTTAGGATTTCTTATTTTCTGTTTCACTTGAGGACAAGTAAAATTCAGGTTTGGGGGTATTTGATGAGTGCCAAATAGTGCATATTTATACACCTTTTTATTGGCATTTTACTCATCTTTTGCGCTTATAACTCAGATATTATCCCGCATTCTCGTGTTTTCTTTGTTTTCAAGAATAAATATTTGTATTAATTAATTTTGTGTTTTTAGGTAATAAATAAAGCTCGGAGAATCGAGGAGCCAAAAGAGCGAAGAATTGGAGTCAAACATCTATGGAGCAGATAGCCAAAGCCCGCGCGCTAATCAGTTGCAACCCAACAAGGAAGACTTGGGCTAAAGCTACCCATGACCCGGATCCGAGCCCGTCCACCACGAGCCGTTGAGATCTCTCTCGCAGCCTACATCCTACGGTCGCTCCATCACTATACATCATCTCTTGATGCTCCGTGCAACACCATATCTCTCCAAAACCGCTTACCATCCATGAGCCGCTCGTATCTCCATCGCTCCATCCTACGCTCGCTAGGCCCTTCTCATCAAACCCCGCCGTGCCCGCTCAACAAAGCAAAATGACCCTACCCTATACCCCCACTCGAACCAACCCATTCTTCACTCCATCTTCTCTTTCTTCTCCTCTCCTCTCTCCCTCTCCATCCCCTCCCTCGACCATTCCGACACCACACCACCTCCGTCCTTCACCCGACCAAAGAACCCTCACTACCACCTTCACCCGACACAAACCACTCCACCGCTACCTCCGCTCTACCTCTCTAGCGCTAGTTTTATCTTCCTTAGCTTCTATCAACCCTTGCTAACTTAGAGAAAGCTAATCGAGCTAGGGTTAGCCACAACCGAAGGGTGGAGTTCTCTCGAGCACGATTTGACAAGAGGAGACACGATTCGTAGTATGGGTTGAATTATTATTCATTTAATTTTAATTTTTAATGAATTAGGGTTTGGGAATTTTGGGGGAACTGCATGTATAAATAGAATGAAGGGTTTGGGTAGAAGGCACGCCTGGATTAGCCAGTGCTGTCAATTAGATTTAATTTCTGTATCTTTCAGTTTTAATTTAGTTTGCTAGGGTTTCATGAAACCCTAATTCCATGTATGAATTCAACTCAGTTTGTGTTGTCTTGAGTACTTAAATTTAGAGATAACTTCAATCTTAATACCCAACACTTTACTCTCACAATGGATACTTTAAATAGATCCATTGTAGTTAGACTACAACTGTGTTGTTGTATTAAACCAACCCTTAGGCCCTAATACTAATTCCTTTGATTAGTTATACTTGATTAGATAACTAATGCTCTGGGTTAGTAACTTCAGCTGATATTGAAGGATCACAAGGTGAAACTCCTTAGTTAGGTGATGGAATTGACACACCTCACTTGTCTACCATAGGAACAAGAAAACTCAATCTAGTTGAACACATACTAGGAACCAAGTGGTGGAATGAAGACCCAAGCACCCTTTTGTCACTGTTTTTACCTTAGTTTAGGTTTATTTCACTACAAAACAGCTGTATCGGCACAAAAATATCTGTGTTACCATCTGTTGTTACCTTGTCACTTTGGAATTCAGTTTAAAGCCAAGCCTTAGATCATTGAAAGCACCCCTTGTCTCTGTGGATCGACCCGTACTTGCCGCGTCTCCGATAGACGCCGTGCACTTGCGGTATTACCCGTAGGCCATAAATATATACATCTTCGAGGCCTACCAATTTCATCTATGGGTTTTATTTTAGAAAAGAAATTGGATTCATCTAGTGGACATAAAGAGGATTTAGTTTGCTTTGAAAAATTGAATCTTGGAAACATCTTTGATGGTCTAGGTTGAGGATTTGATACTCTCACAAGAATTTTCAATGACAACATTCATGATGTTGATCTCGAAAGAATGGAATTCAAAACCATGATAAATAGAGAAAGATTTCTTGTTAATAGAGAGTTGATTTCGAAGATTACCAAAATTCCGTTGGGAAATGTTCGTCTACCTAGGCCAAGTGATGAACGACCATCGCATGAAGACATCTCTCTTGGTCTTTGTGGTAAAAAGGTTGCTTGGAATCAAGAAATATTTCCTACTAATGTTCTTAGTTTGGCCTTGATGGCTTTCGGAAAACTTGGTATCTCTAACCTTTGTCCCTCCACAATTGAGAATTCTCGGTGGAATCGTGAGTTTTCGGAATTGGTCTATTTCCTTGAATTGGGTGTTCCGAGTCTCGATATTTGTGGTTTCATCATCTTTCAAATGACTTCGATGACTTCACCCAACAAGAAGTTAGGTTACCCTTGCTTGATTAGTCAAATTTGTCGTGAACGTGGTTTTGATTCAATTGGCAATTCTCTTGGGGTTCCCAAACTCGTTCGTCCTTGTACTTTCAAACGTATAAGGGAGAATGTGTGCAAAAGACAAAGAGATGATTCCCTTGACGGTTTTTGCGATCCTACCACCTTGAGTCTTCTTCAAAAAATTCACAAGGGTGTGTGTAAGGTCAATTCAAGGGTGAAGTGCGTGCAAGAACAATCGTCATTGGTTGCAACTAAGTTTCCCGAGCTCAAGGAAGAATTGAACATGATTCAAGCATCTTGGAGTGTTTCCGATGTTGAAGATGATGAGTAAATTGTGATTTTAGTTGTCTAGTATATCTTCTGATGAGAATTTTATTTCTTGTTTTGTTTAGAAGAATAACTAGAGTTTGGAATAGCTATTATTGTGATTACACATAGCTATGTCCAAAATTTCCATCTTCATGTTTTTAGGTTTACTTGTTTAAATTCTAAAATTATTTGGAAGATGATTTTTGGCAAGATTAATCTTTATGGTTTCATATATTGCAATTTGTTATGGGATATGTGTGTTTGCGTTCGTGAACGATGATTGTCCCATACTTTGTCAAAATTTAAGTCTTTCATATGTCGATATGCATGTATTGATAAAATAATGAATGAACTTTTGACATTACAAAAGTTAAAGCCTTTTATTATGTCATATTTTGATGAAAGAAAGGATAAAACTTTTGTTTACGAGGATTATGTCTATTGTATGTCATTGTGCAAATAGTGATGGAAAATAGAATGAATCCTTGTTTATTCCGCAATATTGATCTTCCCTGATCCATATTTTATGTATATACTGTGCGGCTCCGTAAGTTCTCTTATGTTGAGCATTTTCGATTAGATTAATCATGGTTTTTCTTGTGGTTAATTTAATTGAGTATTATTTGGATTCAAATTCATATTCGTATGTGATTTGTTATGTCCAAAGAAATCCTTCTTTTCTTGTGAAAGTAAGGTCGCTTTTGTTGTTTTTTCGGGAATGACATTTTATGGGGGAGAGTTCTTAATTGAACTTGTGCTTAATTGCCAAATCTTTGTGGGGAGTGCGGCTGTGGAATATTATAGGGGTTATCTTGTATCTTTATAAACTCCTTGATGAAAGCATTTAGATTCGGCTATATGACTGCATCTAAAAAGTTGATATGTACTTTATTTTGGTCATGAAATGTCTCTATGGAAATTTCATTAGGATCCCACTAGTTTTCGTACCTTTGCCAATTTTATTGACAAAAAGGGGGAGAATTAATGTGTACTTCACACTACAAATACATATGGTTTTCGGATCATTATGTAAGGGGAGTGGTTTCCATGTGAGATGGAGTATTGACTAAGGGGGAGTGATACATATCACCATAGTATTGTTGTCGAAGTTGTGATGCAATTGAACTTTGATGTTGTGTAATAATACTATGACACTGTGTAACAATGATTGAGAATTCTTGTTTTCTCATTGTTATGGCTACGGATTTTCAACAACGATGATACTAAACTTACAACCTTTGGAATCATTGGAGTACTTGGAAGTGACGAAGATTTCGAGTAATGTTGAAGAACCAAGAAGATCAGGCATGTGGAAGAGAAGCTACAAAAGTTTATTTATCTATTTTTGTATTCCATATGTATTGATAGTTTTATCACTAAAATTGACAAAGGGGGAGATTGTTAGAGCACTGCTCAGTCGAACTCGCATGCGTTGCTATCTCAAGCATGTTTGTCAATGTTAGTGATCAAAACTATAAGTCTTGATTTCTAGTCTACTATTAGCTAAGTCTCGGACTAGGATAGAAAGTGTAGTTGTGCTCAAGACTCCATGGCAATCATCATACAAAGACGAATAACTACTCAAGGAACTTGTGGAACTTCATCGACTAAAAGGTATGTGGAGAATTGAACTTATCTATCACTCAAAATTTTATCTAATCTATCTCCTATCTTGAGACAAAAGTCGTTTTGCTATATATACCATGATTATACACATTTGCTATTTCGAGCCGAGTTTATCTCGCTTATCTATTTCTCGAAATATGTGTTGGTAAGCTTTCGCCTTGGCCAAATTCATCTTTACTAGTGACGAAAGTCATATTAAGTTTCAATCACTTGAAAATGGCTTTGACGAAAAATGGTTTGTGAATAACAACTATATAACGTCCTCTAAGAATGTTTCAATGATTGAAATGAGAGTTTAGATTATATAACCATGGAAGGATATAAACATTGTGTGGTAACACATATGTGTGTAAGTCCTTATTCCTTGAACCAAAGTATGCGTACTTTGCTGCTCAGGAAAACCGGAACTAGAGTCCGCATACCAAGTGTAACAACCCTACTTTCCATATAGCCCCGACCGATGATTAAATAGAAAGTACGTCGTTAATTTCCTGCAAAGGGGTACGTAACCCACAGAAAACTAGGAACGCAGTTGCGTTACAATTGAATATGCAGAAGGGAATTTATTTCTTAAAAGAAAATACAATGTCGAGTAATTAGGGTGTTGTTGACTTCAACAATATAATCCATCCTTAAATAACGTTGAACTAACGAAAGAAAATATTAATGAAGTCTACCCAAAAGAAAGTATCCCCACTGCCTCACAACTAAATAACGAAAATAAATAAAAGAAGAAGTGTAGATGTCCACCCTCGCTTGGATATCTTCGAATATCCACCGAACTCGAATCAATCAAACTCCTTCCCGATTCCTAACAACACTGAAAAATAATCAACAGGAGTTAAACTCCAAGCAAGTTCACTCGATCGCCAAATCACGGAAAAATATAAAAATGATATACAAATATTTTGTAAGCTAGAGTATTACAGTAATTTAAAATTTCCACATTAATAACAAGTAAAACAGTCACTGCCTAAATATCCAGTAAACATTGGTCGCACCACACAAAGAACTCATTTCGGTTAAACTTGTACTGCAATGCAATACCGGAACCTATCCGCAATCACACTAATTACGTCCGGGACATATCCGCAATGTCTAACACCCACATTATACATGTTTATATGGCTGTACTTAGTACACATTTTACGGTACTAATTAGAAACGCATCTGCATCCACATTTCCGCTTCTCATTTCTAGGAAACGTGATTTAGCTCACTGCCTTTAGTAACTTACACAAAGTCACCTGACCAAAGGTCTCACCACAATGCTATAAATGCCACTTACGTACCCTTCACTATTACATGCTAGACAACTTGTCACTACCTCCAACAAGTTCAATCCCAACGTTCTAACACACCAAAATTCTACTAGCTAATTCTTAAGCACAACACTCCTAGTTTGCAGTCAGACATACAAGACATGTAAACAAGAATTTCCACTAAAATCTCATGTACCGTAGCTAACAAATTTTGAGCTAACTACATAATGATCTCCACTAACGGTTAGGATTCATTCCTAACCACTAAGTAGTCTAAAGATAAGTCAACCATCTCCACTAATCTTTAGTGCTCCCTGTAGATGCATTTAAATGTAAGCGCTTGGAGTATTCAGAATGGCATATCAAGGCTCAAAACTTAACAAATTGTGTTCACAAAAGAATCAGAACATCTCAACCATTATTCCGAAAGATACTTTAACCACTTTCACACTGATGCAATCAGTACATCCCATCAGGTCTTCCATTCGCATATGTACTAACGGTGTAAGCAAATTCCTAGATTTATAAGATTAACCAATGGGAACTATCACATTCTGATCCATGAAAAATTTACCAGCAAGTACCTAACTAAGTCATACTACCCTGGTCCATGTTGTGTACCTTAATCCTACGTATCTATTATTTCATCAAAGAGATAGAGCAAGTCAGATTAATTGAGTCACACAGATAAAACATTAATGAAATATAGTAGATCGATCATTCCACGGTCAATTGATAGAATATAAATTCAGGCGTGATAAAGTTTATGAGATATTTATTTATTACTTCTACATCTATCCAAGACCAAGAAATCGAATAAACTTGCCTCAACTTTCCGGAAGCAACTTGATCAATCCGTTAGGCAGAACTTCTCTCAATCAACAAGCCCTAAAGGATCATACAAAAATAAACAGAGAAGGATATATATCCATAAGTTTAATCCAAAATCATCACAAAGAAAATGAGCATAACTAAATCAAAATCCTTACCAATCGATCACTAATTAAATCTTTTCTCCCAAACCTAATTAATGGGTTTGATATTTTATCGCCGCCGCTTTTTGCTCTCGTTTCCTTCGCTAAGACTTTTCTTATATATTTTCCCTTCTCACACGGTAAGTTAGAGGAAAAGGTCTGAAAACCTAATTTTCTCATACCCACATGGGTATGGCTAAATAAAATACCTATTTTTATTAAGGGCTCTACCCTCACTAAACCAAACTGTGAATAGATCCTATTTTTAGTTTAAGGATATAAAAGAGAAGAATATTACACCAAGTCCGCGTACTGTCGGAAGTTCTCATCTCGAGAAATTCTGCTGGAGTTTGTAAACTAAAAACTTATTCCGGGTACTTAAGTCCGCGTACCAGTTCGCGTACTTAAGATGGTTATTTTCTAAAAACGATTGTTTGTGAACTTAAACTTATATAAACTAAGGAATGCATAATTGCATAACTTTTCGTCTACTCACTCCGAGCTTTACGAAGACAATCCTTAACCACTAGGATCTTCTCCGTATTGAGCTGAACCAAATCAGGCCCCAAAAAATCTCTTTTCACCCACTTCTACCCAACACGCTGGTGAACGACGAGGTCTTCCATAAAGAGCTTCAAAAGGAGCCATACCAATGCTCGACTGATAACTATTATTGTAAGCAAATTCTGCCCATGGCAAATAATCATCCCAATTTCCTTGTAAATCTAGCACACACGCTCGAAGCATATCCTCCAATATTTGATTAACTCTCTCTGTCTGACCATCAGTCTGAGGATGAAATGAAGTACTAAAATCCAAAGCTGAACCCAAAGCTTGCTGAAAGCTTCTCCAAAACTTGGAAGTAAATTGAGCACCCCTATCGAAATAATTGAGACCCGTTCCATGCAATACCACAATCTTTTCTACATGGAGCTTGCATAATCTATCTACGCTGTAGGTAGTATGCACTGGTAAGAAGTGTGCCGACTTAGTCAACCTATCTACTATTACCCAAATAGAGTCATGTCCTCTCTTTGATCTCGGTAGTCCAACTATAAAATCCATGGAAATATTTTCCCATTTCCATTCTCTATATTGGGAGTGGTTTTAATTCTCCAAATGGCTTTTGGTGCTCAATCTTAACTTGTTGACATGTTCTCGCATTTAGAAACATATTCTAATATCTCGCTTTATACTTTTCCACCAAAACTGTCTACGCAAATCCTTATATATTTTTTGTAGCTCCAGGATGGATAGTGTAGCGACTACGATGATCTCCATCTAATACCTCACATCTCAACTGGGCGTCCACGGGTACACATAACCGACCTCGAATCCGAAGCCCACCATCCATCCCAACATCAAAATCTTCACTTACGTCTCCAGATCCAAGTAGTTTCACACACCAATCATCCTTGGACTGAGCCTGAACAATAATTCTAATAAGTGCGGGTTGTACCACAAGATTTCCCAAAAATGCTTGAGAAGTAGAAGAATTCTTAACGTCTAAGAAAAACTCAGCGACTGTCTCTAACATCTTCCACTCTTCCGCCATCATTAAAGATAACAAACCCCTTGGTTTTCGACTTAAGGCATTAGCTACAACATTCGCCTTACCATGGTGATATTGTAAGCCGGAAGTATAATCATTGATGAGATCCATCCATCGACACTGTCTCATATTCAAATCCTTCTGGGAAAATAGATACTTGAGACTCTTATGATTAGTGAAAAGCTCAAATCTCTCGCCATACAAGTAATGACGCCACAACTTCAGAGCAAAAATTACCGCTGCCAACTCCAAGTCATGGGTTGGATAATTCTTCTCATGAACATGCAATTGCCTAGATGCATAAGCAATAACCTTACCTTCCTGCATCAAAACACATCCCAATCCTAGAAGTGAGGCATCTGTGTAAACCACTAGATCCTTTACTTCTTCGGGTAAGGTCAAAACTGGTGCTGAAGTAAGCTTAATCTTAAGATCCTGAAAAGCATCTTCACACTTAGAATCCCAAACAAACAATACTCCCTTCTTAGTTAGCCTAGTAAGAGGTCCCGAAATACGAGAAAAATCTTTAATGAAACGACGGTAATATCCAGCTAAACCAAGAAAACTTCGAATCTCTAAAACCGTTGTAGGTTGTTTCCAACTCAACACTGCCTCAATCTTGGAAGGGTCAACAGAAACTCCGGATTCAGATATCACATGCCCCAAAAACTTAACTGATTGTTGCCAAAATTCACATTTCGAGAATTTTGCAAACAACTGATGCTCTCTCAAAGTCTGCAACACTAAGCGTAAGTGTTCCATGTGTTGTTCCCGAGTCTTCGAGTACACAAGAATATCATCGATAAAAACAATAACAAACCGATCAAGAAAATCTCTAAATACTCGATTCATCAAGTCCATAAAAACCGCTGGTGCATTCGTAAGCCCAAAAGGCATCACCAGAAACTCATAAGAACCATAACGAGTCAGGAACGCAGTCTTAGAAATATCTTGCTCTCTAACAAGAAGCTGATGATAGCCTGATCGTAAATCGATCTTCTAAAACCATATAGCCCCTTTCAACTGGTCAAAAAGATCATTAATCCTAGGTAAAGGATACTTGTTTCTTATCGTGACCTTGTTTAGTTCACGGTAGTCAACACACAATCGTAGAGAACCATCTTTCTTTTTCACAAATAAAACAGGAGCACCCCATGGTGAAGAACTACGTCGAATAAATCCTTGACTTAAAAGCTGGTCAATCTGTGACTTCAACTCCTGCATTTCCTTTGGTGTCATTCTGTAAGGAGCACAAGCAATTGGTGTCGTACTTGGTTGAAGTTCGATGTAGAACTCCACTTGCCTATTTGGAGGTAATCCAGGAACCTCTCGGAACAAATCCGCAAAATCAGACACAACTAGTAACTCGCAATCTGTAGAGACTCATTATCTACTACTTCACCCTCAATATGGCTAAGGAAAGCTTCTACAAACAAACTTCGAGATGTAGTCTGCACCACTACCTTAGATTGACCCGGCTTTGCAAAAGTGATTGTCTTGTCAGCACAATCCAATTGCACAAAGTTAGAAGATAACCAGTCCATTCTTAATATTACATCATGAGGAACCATCTCTAACACATAAAGATCCGCCAAATGATCAACATCTCCAATCATAATAGGACAAGAATCAACCTTGTTACTCAACTCTACCATACTACTCGTAGGAGTAGCAACACATAAAGGAAATTCACACACTTCCATATATAGAAAGATTTACCATGCGAACTAACTTAATGTATATGAAAGAATGAATAGCTCGGTATCAAATAAAATACTAACAAGGCTCTCCTCAAATAAAGAAAGTACCTCCCAAAGTAGCATTCTCCTTCTCGAAGGTTGTACAAAGAAAGAGTTGACCCCGGCCACGAGGTCGCACATTATGGTTTGCAACCCCAGCCAGTTTGGTTGCTCACGTCTATCCGATGTATGAACTTTCTCTTTGGTACATTCCTGATGCCTTGTGCCCCCTTTCACGACAATTATAGAAAACCCATAGAAGTTAATTGGTTTGGCAGCAAGAACCTCGCCCTCAGCTGGCAATACTGCCCCTTCATTACCACCGTTCTTCTGACCACGGTTACCTTGATTACAATACCCTTTCCTTTTATTCCATGGCTGATCTCCTTTTTGAGTGACATTCTGGGTCTGCTGGTTCTTACCACTTCCATGTTGACCTGAAGAAACCTTGGATGCACGGTCAACCTTATTGTCCTTCTTCAAGTATTCTTCATCCCTCTTATGAGCCAAGAAATCTTGCTCAAGCTCTCTGGCACATTCAACAGCCCTAACATATATGTCAATCATATGATTTGCAACAATATGCCTCCGATACACAGCATTCAGACCATAAAGAAACCTACGTCTATTTTTCTCTTCAGTATCCACCAAGTGAGGTACAAACATCGACAATCTTGAGTATTCAATCTCGTACTCAGAATGAGATAAAGTACCCGCTAAATGAAAGAAACTCTCTCTCCTTAGCATTTCGAATACTCTGAGGAAAATACTTGTCATCAAACATACGAATGAAGTCTGTCCATGTCATGGTGGCATGATCCAATCCACGTGAAGCTGAAGTCCACCAAGTATGAGCATCTCCAATGAGCTCAAAGGTAGCTAATCTCTCGCTTGAAGACTTCTGCAAGAAGGTCATATGGCCCTAAAAATCTTGACCATCTCATCCTTCCATTCATGGGCTATCATTGGGTTATCGACTTTCCTAAAAACTCTTTCGGGTTCAACTTCTTGAACTGAAACCAACCTTTCTATACCTATCTTCCTTAGTTTCAAAAAGCGGTCCTTGGTTTTGATGATTATTGACTTGTCCAAAGATTTTGGTTCATAACGTTAAGCGCCGATCGCTTGGGCTATTAATCTGGCCGGTTGTGCCATATTCACATTCACAGTCTGATTTCCTAATTTTGGTTCATCTCCATCAATAGGACC
The DNA here is from genome assembly GCA_023531295.1 of Papaver armeniacum. Classification (NCBI taxonomy): domain Eukaryota; kingdom Viridiplantae; phylum Streptophyta; class Magnoliopsida; order Ranunculales; family Papaveraceae; genus Papaver; species Papaver armeniacum. The sequence continues at coordinate 7,311 of JAJJWW010006307.1, read as the reverse complement.
ACAATTTCCGGTACTACCTCTTCCAGTACCAGTACGTCTCCTAGTACCACGCCTTGACATTCCTATATAAGTCAATGATAATCTTAGATAAGAATACAATAAATATACTAATATTTATAAAGCATATCCAAACCATGGATATACATAACGAAACGTCCTAGGATCACTCCCCCAGTCCTAGAGTTTCTCTAACCTAAGCTCTGATACCAACTGTAACAACCCTACTTTCCATATAACCCCGGCCAATGATTAAATAGAAAGTACGTCGTTAATTTCCCCGCAAAGGGGCACGTAACCCACGAGAAAACTAGGAACGCAGTTCCGTTACAATTGAATATGCAAAAGGGAATTTATTTCTTAAAAGAAAATACAATGTCGAGTAATTAGGGTGTTCTTGACTTCAACAATATAATCCATCCTTAAATAACGTTGAACTAACGAAAGAAACAGTAATGAAGTCTAACCAAAAGAAAGTATCCCCACTGCCTCATATCTAAATAACGAAAATAAATAAAAGAAGAAATGTAGATGTCCACCCTCAGTTGGATATCTTCAGAATATCCACCGGAACTGGAATCAATCAAACTCCTTCCCGATTCCTAACAACACCTGAAAAATAATCAACATGAGTTAAACTCCAAGAAAGTTCACTCGATCGCCAAATCACGGAAAAATATAAAAATGATATACAAATATTTCGTAAGCTAAAGTATTACAGTAATTTAAAATTTCCACATTAATAACAACTTAAACAGTCACTGCCTAAATATCCAGTAAATATTAGTCGCACCACACAAAGAACTCATTTCGGTTAAACTTGTACCGCAATGCAATACCGGAACCTATCCGCAATCACACCAATTACGTCCGGGACATATCCGCAACGTCTAACACCCACATTATACATGTTTATATGGCTGTACTTAGTACACATTTTACAGTACTAATTAGAAACGCATCCGCATCCACATTTCCGCTTCTCATTTCTAGGAAACGTGATTTAGCTCACTGCCTTTAGTAACTTACACAAAGTCACCTGACCAAAGGTCTCACCACAATGCTATAAACGCCACTTACGTACCCTTCACTATTACAGGCTACACAATTTGTCACTACCTCCAACAAGTTCAATCCCAGCGTTCTAACACACCAAAATTATACTAGCTAATTCTTAAGCACAACACTCCTAGTTTGCAGTCAGACATACAAGACATGTAAACAAGAATTTCCAATAAAATCTCATGTACCGTAGCTAACAAATTTTGAGCTAACTACATAATGATCTCCACTAACGGTTAGGATTCATTCCTAACCACTAAGTAGTCTAAAGATAAGTCAACCATCTCCACTAATATTTAGTGCTCCCTGTAGATGCATTTAAATGTAAGCGCTTGGAGTATTCAGAATGGCATATCAAGGCTCAAAACTTAACAAATTGTGTTCACAAAAGAATCAGAACATCTCAACCATTATTCCCAAAGTCACTTTAACCACTTTCACACTGATGCAATCAGTACATCCCATCAGATCTTCCATTCGCATATGTAGTAACGGTGTAAGCAAATTCCTAGATTTATAAGATTAACCAATGGGAACTATCACATTCTGATCCATGAAAAATTTACCAGCAAGTACCTAACTAAGTCATACTACCCTGGTCCATGTTGCATACCTTAATCCTACGTATCTATTATTTCATCAAAGAGATAGAGCAAGTTAGATTAATTGAGTCACACAGATAAAACATTAATGAAATATAGTAGATCGATCATTCCATGGTCAATCGATAGAATATAAATTCAGGCGTGATAGAGTTTACGAGATATTTATTTATTACTTTTACATCTATCCAAGACCAAGAAATCGAATAAACTTTCCTCAACTTTCCGGAAGCAACTTGATCAATCCGTTAGGCAGAACTTCTCTCAATCAACAAGCCCTAAAGGATCATACTAAAATAAACAGAGAAGGATATATGTCCATAAGTTTAAGCCAAAATCATCACAAAGAAAATGAGCATAACTAAATCAAAATCCTTACCAATCGATCACTAATTAAATCTTTTCTCCCAGACCTAATTAATGGGTTTGATATTTTACTGCCGCCTGCTTTTGCTCTCGTTTCCCTTCGCTAAGACTTTTCTTATATATTTTCCATTCTCACACGGTAAGTTAGAGGAAAAGGTCTAAATACCTAATTTTCTCATACCCACCTGGGTATGGCTAAATAAAATACCTATTTTTATTAAGGGCTCTACCCTCACTAAACCAAACTGTGAATAGATCCTATTTTTAGTTTAAGGATTTAAAAGAGAAGAATATTACACCAAGTCCGCGTACTGTCGGAAGTTCTCATATCGAGAAATTCTGCTAGAGTTTGTAAACTAAAAACAAACTTATTCCGGGTACTTAAATCCGCGTACCAGTTCGCGTACTTAAGATGGTTATTTTCTAAAAGCGATTATTTTTGAACTTAAACTTATATAAACTAAGGAATGCATAATTGCAAACCGTGGCTATAAAGTTCATGAATCGATTCGAGTGAATCAAATCGTTTTTGTTTCAATTGTGTCTATTATAAATATCTAAGCAATTGAACAACTCTCTAACTAGTTCATTTGAGTCATTTGAACTAGTTATGGTAAAGAAGAATATGGTTAATATGAAAGTGCTCATATGGATAACCATTTGGTTAACTATTATTGAACCAACTAAATGTACATGTTTGGGTACGGTTACACAAACCTAAAAACGTGCATTTCATTTGTGTGTAACAAGCTAAGTTTCGATCTAACGGTTGAAAGATATTAGCTTGAATCTAATCAGGTTTTCATCTAACGGTGAATATTGAATGCTTTGTTATTAAGATAACATTGATTGCAAACCCTGATTTGAAAGACTATATAAGGGAGAACTCTAGCAACTGGGAAACCTAATCCCCACACTTCCTGTGTGATACTAGTTGTATAAGCTAGAGTCGATTCTCCTTTAACCTTAGGTTTCTATCGAGACCCTGTAGGTTAACGACTTGAAGACTTCATTGGGATTGTGAAGTGATGCGTGTCGTAACCACAACAAATTAATTAATACTTTACTACCTAATTAACAAGTAATATAGGGCAGTCAAGGTCGATCCCACGAGGAGCACGAGATTCTAGTTGTAAAAGTTGTCACGAAAGGGGGGTGTAAAAAGCAAAAGAAAAATAAACAAAGCAATTAAAAAGGTAAAGTTGAAAACAATAAGAGAGACAAGATCAAGGAATCCTTCTTTGTTACGAAACAATGAATCAAGTTATGTTCTTTTCCACTTGTTATTAGTCACAAATTATCACCAACCGTAGGTAAAGCAACTAGCTCGGTGCTAAACCCCTAAATCCTTGTATCACCGGACACGGAAGTTCTCGACTCACCGGATTCTAATCACCAAGCCACCTAGAATTAGCTCAACCTAGATGTAACTTGGCTCATGCATTAAGTTTTGTGAATTTCTTAGGTTGATATTAGTAGTTAGACTCTTAGCTCAAGGTCCACTTGCTAACGTTGTTTCTACACACAATTGCTCCACGGAATCCCTCCGCAAGGTCTCGTGTTTGCTACTTATGTAAAGAGTCAAGAAACGATTACTTATCTCCTAACTTTCACTAGCTTTAGATCAAATTAACAAATCAATTTAGCATGCATTCTAAACAATCTATCAATCAATCATGAATGTCTTTAAGATCATTCCTATTAGTAAAAACAATCGATAATCATGTGAAAAAACTTCAAGATAGAATTGAAAACAAAAACTCAAAACATAAATCAAGAACTAGGAATTCATCCTCAATCAATAAATTAACTACTCATGTTAAAGAGTTCACACAAAGAATAAGAAAAGAAAAGAATTGTGTGTGTAGAGATGTGTAGAGGATGTAGAGAAAGATGTGTAGAAGTTGTAGAAAACTTCTCTATTTATAGGCTTCAATATTCTCCAAATCTTCTAAGGAATAGAATCCTTTTTCTTTTGCAATTCAATTTCCAAATCCAAGCTTTTCTCAACTCTTCATCTTCTCTTTCCAAATTTGAGTCCAATTCTCCATCCAATTCCTAGCCCAAGTCTTCACACCCATGAGAGAAGTCCATAGAAAATTCGGAATTTTTGGCTCGCCGAAAATCTGGATTGTGGCGGGAATCCGGCCGGATTTGTCGCCGCCGGCCATCTGGAAATTCTGTCCGTCGGGAGAATATTCGACGGAATATTCCGCCAGTCCACCGTTAGGACTAACGGTCAAAAGTCAAACCGTTAGTCAACGATCCAACTCGGGTCAACTCGCGAGTCAAAACAATTCAATGATCCAACTCGGTCTTGCATGTGCCATTGCAACCTTGCACGAGCCATATGTTGTGATGCACAATGATTGTGCTTGACCATGATGGTCGCCCCAAGACCTCGTAATGCACCATCATCACCAATGCCTTGCTCTCCATCTCGAACCATCATCTTTTACCGAGCCGCACTTGCATCCACCAAAGACAAATCCTCATCACATCTGCCATTTCCTCACCGCTTAATCGAGCCATCACCTTCTCATTTCCATTACAAAGACAAAGACAAACCCCACTATCCTTAACTTAATCTCACCTGCTCAAATACCATCTCGGCTCCTTGCATTCTCAGAATCAAACCTAAGCACTTCACCAAGACTTCCAATTCGCCAGATAGCTCATTCAACCCCGCCTTTTATCTCGGTTCCATTCTAGTGCCGAAAAATCACAACTCCACCCGAACTTCACCATAGTTTGAACCAACAGAGCCATTCCTTGAACAAAGACACACATCCACAATTACCAAGACCGCGAGTCCCAATTCAGCCCAAAGCGGTGGCCAACACAACCTCAAGCCTCGTAACTCAACTCAACCCTGCCTTTCCATCCTGTATGCTCATAAGCCAAAGACTAATTGAGCCACTGTGTCTCCACACAGTAAACCACCACAACACCAGACTCAATTCACCTCTCATTCGAGTCTCGGTGACAACGGCAATGGCATAGCAGCGGCTCATATGCTCAACCGCAGCCGCAATTCCACCGTAACCCATTCAACTTCATTAATGCCTTCAGTTCCATTCCCCGTAATGTCTCACTCAAGAAAGACTCATTCTCGAGCTCGATACCACAGCACCACCGCACATACACAAACTCTTACTCAAGTTCCCTGTTCAACCGCAGCCCATCATCTCCAAATGCAACTCCAAGCACCAACACCAGCTCCCTGAACTGCCATAGCTCCAGAACTCAAACATCATCAGCTCAGAACCCATAACAACAGCATCTTCCTATCTCCATTTGAATTCCATTACCAGCACCTCACCACCCTGTCTTGACCTCTGCTTGCCTCAATTTCAGCCAACCCTAACAAAGACCAAAGATCTCTCAAATTCAGTTCCACCATAAACCCCATTGCAACGAGAACCCATCTTTTCATTCTTGCTTCTCAACCCATCAAAAGCCGCCATCACTACAAACCAGATCCAAAGCTCCATTTGATTCTTCTTCTAAACTTCATCACAGAATTCTCGATTGAACCCATCTTTCTCCTCCTTCTCCGAGATTCACATAAACAAAGAAACCCTAATTGCTTCTCGATCGATTATGCATCAGCAGCTCTACATCAATCTTCCATCTCGCTTTTGATTTGGAGTAAAACCCACGAGTCCCCTTTTTAACTTCTCAAAAACCCTTCTCCGATTCATCAATTACAAAGACTGGAACATTGTTTGCTTCAATCAACACCTTCACCGCCAAAATATCTCGATCTCAATCTATCAATTTCAGCAGTAGATGTATTGCTTCATAAATTCAGTGTGAGAAAGGAGAGTGAATGAAGAGAAGAAAATATCTTCTCGATTGACTCGGGTATAGGTGTTGGCACGGAATAAGACACCCTCATAAGAGCCACCCCAGGATGGGTGCCCTTAGTTCTTTTCCTTGTTGCTTATAACAATTCTTTGAGCACAAAACTGATTACCCCTTAACCTCGGTTCGGCTCCAAATAGTGCTCGCCCACCCAAATGACCTTTTTGCCCTTTTTGGCTCAAATTGGGTGATTCCTTTTTCTTTTCCTCCGTGCGACTCCAAAGTAGCTATAAAACTCAAAACAAGCGTAAAATACATAATTTACAAGAAAAAAGCAAAGAAAGCATAAACTACTAGATAGTAAATTAGGTGTATTCTACACCTATCATGAAGCCAGACCGATACTACTTTCTCGTAGTATTGTGTGATCTCGATCTTCTTTGTTTCTATCGTACTAAGTACAATCGTAAAGATTGGCTTGAGATTGATTTCTCCGATAGGCAAGATATAAAAGAAATCACAAACATCTTTGTCTCATCGTTTGTGATTCCGCAATATCTTCTTTCGCTAGTCGATTAAGATTATTGTGAGGTGATTGATAATACTAGGCTGTTCTTCGGGAATATAAGTCCAGATTATCAATTGGTTCCTATTCACCTTGATTTATTAAAAGACGAAACAAAACTCGTAGGTATTACCGTAGACTTTTGTTGATGGGTGAAAACTACTCCTGCAGAATTTGGTAATTTGGGGTGTGGATGAGGAATGAGTTTAAACCTTCAACAAATGCACTCAGCTGCTGTGAGTGCTTGTAGATTCGAGAGATCAATCTGTGCAAGTCCGGCCTAAACCAAGAAATGGCCGTTCCCGGACTTGTTTTCGGTCACAAAGTGAAGGAGATGGGGTTGATCTTAGGGAGGGAAGCGAAGAAGGTGTTGAGATTGTGAAGGTGTTGGCTTGCTTATGACTTGTGACGGAAAAGTGAGCAACTTACGGTTAATGTAAGGAGGCTCTGGATGTTGATTTCCTGTCTTGTTTTCCTTGTTGTTTAAAATAGGGCGGAGAACCTATTTATACAAGTCATTGAGCCTCATTCACGTTTCTCGTGGGAAGTGGAGGTAGTGGAATGATGGAGTAGTGGAGTTGCGTGTCGGTGATGCACGACCAATCTTGCCCACTTTTCCAGTTCATCTCTAACCGTCCATGACCTCCTGACACGTTCTTGTGATGGCGCGTTGCACGTACACGAAACCGCGACCAATACCCCAAGTATCCCCGAGTTTGTGACATGATTGATGTCGGAATGTGGATCGTGGATCCACGGAAGATAGCATGTATCTCAATTGAATAACTGCGTTATTCGTAAAGTCGATACTTGTGCGCTTTCGTGTATTTTATGCGCACCTTTGCATTACTTGTGTGGTAAAGTGATGTGTAATGACTGCTCACTAACTAAATAACTCTGACCGGGGTTGTA
>JAJJWW010006306.1:0-17144 GCA_023531295.1 Papaver armeniacum | reverse complement strand
TGACCTCGAATTTAGGTACGTTGTTGTTCTAAGCTGGAGAGATAGAAGGAGCTAGATTGGAAGAAATTTGAGAAGTTTGGGATCTCAAGAGCTAGGGTTTTGGAATGAGATGGTGTTGTTCGTGAATGTTGAGCTCGAGTTCGTGTATGTCTGTGTTGTGTTGCTTTCGGGAATTAGAAGAGCTGAGGGTTTGATTGAAGATTCTAACTGTCGAATTGAATAGAAGAGGCTAGAGGAAAATCGAGGATCGAGAATGAAGTTTGGCCAATTGGATTAAGGAGGCCCAGAGACTCAAGTGGTTTAGCGAGAAATTGATCTTTCTTGGCAGCAAGATCGAAGTGGAAGGAAGTATGTGATTACAAGGTTCAAAACTACGAGAAAGATGAATGCGAGGCTCGAGTGGTGTTAAGATGTGGCCTGGTGGTGGTTGCTGGCCTTGGGGGAGATCTTGAAAATGGGCTGAAACAAGGTGGAAATGGTGATGGTCCATGAGCTTCTGCGAGGATAGGCTGAGATGTTGTTGTCTTAGTGACAGTGAAGAAATTTGGAAGAAGACACTAGATGTATGTTAGGTTGTGTTTGCCGGATGGAAGCGAGCAGAGAGAAGGCGATGCTTTCTTCGAGTGATGGTAGTCTGTCAGCTGCCCCGGGGAATTGGTTGCGGTTTGGTGAGGTGATTGTAGGCTGGTGGTGCATTGAGCCAAGAAGTGGATTAGCGAGGTAGCTTTGGAGTGCTGAGATGGAGTCTGAGATGATGGCTTTGGTGTTTAGAGAATGGTGTCGTGTGTTTTTAGCGAGGTCTTGAGCTTAGTCTTTTTGCTATGGAGTTGTGATGCTGAGCAAGTGTTGCTTGAAGGTTAGGTGATGATTACGGTAGGTGAAGCTCGGGGAAGAAATGGACTTTACCGATTCTTTGTTGTACGCGAGAGAAGATGTGAATATGGAATTGGTTAGTGGTTGCTATCTTGAAGTTAGGCAAATGTGATAACTTAAAGATGAATGATCTAATGTAGTGAAGGTGGAGATCATGGTAGGTAGGGTGCGGGGGTTTAGATGTATGTTAGGAATAATATTGCAGAGGCGGGGTGCAATGGAGTAGGCTGGTGGTGCACGATTGAAGGGGCTATTAATGATTTGAAAGCACATGGGTTTGACGGCAGCAGAATGGATGTTTACGGTGGACTAGTGGTGCACAAGAAGTGGATGGAGCAAGTCTGGGATAGGTGCTTGATGCGGGTGGACTTGAGAAACCAATTGATGAAATGGAATTGTGCGAGTGAAGGGAGTCTGATACGATTCGCGAGTGATAATGAGATACTATTGATGATGCTCGGGGTGGTTGCCCCGAGGAATTGAAAGTACGAAAATGTGAGAGCTCTACGGTGAGGTCGTGAATGAGAGCTGGTAGAGATGTGCAAAATACTGAGTCGGAGTTAAGATGGGTCTATGTGAAGTCCTAGATGGATGCTTAGGTTATGCAGTGTATTCTTTGGTATTTGAAGGCTGGAATGTTGAAGCTCGGAGTTTGCCATCGGGAAGAAACTATCGCTTGGTTGCACTGAGGCAATATGGTTCAGGATTAGAGAAAGCTAGGGGTTACTATGCGTGATTTTGCTGTTGGCAGCTCTTTTGAAGGCATGGATGAATGGGATCAGAGTTAGGAAGTGGAGATGAAATGGCACAGGCTGAAGGTGCTTCGATTCTTGCTAGCATGAGTATGGCGGGTGGAGGTTCGGATGGAATGATGAGTGGTTAGCTAGTAAGAGTCATTTTACGGAGAGGTGAGAAAGAGGAGAAACTTGTGTTTCGGGAGTTGGCAGACTTAGGTTACGCGTGAGCAACGGGTGGGCCATGTGGATGTGAAGGCAATGAAGTATGGCTGCGGTGCTTTTGGATTCTTAGCTAGAAGAAGGTGGTTTGGGAACTTAGATTGGATGGTAGCGAGAGGTGGTGGCTGCCAATGGAAAGCTAAGTTGCATGTTACATTACTGGGGTTATGATGTTGGTGCGCGAATGAGCTTGAGTATGTTGCGAGCCAAGAAGGTTGTGAAGTAGTTGTTGACAACAAAAGGAGTTGGAAGCATGGGCAAGGGTGGTTGTCTTTGCCGAGAAGATGCTGTCTTTGTTGCAGGTTCAATGAGCTCGAGTGAGTTGAAGTTGGTTAGATTCACCGACCATCTTGGCTGAAGTGCAATGATTGCCTTGCGAGAGATCGAGGCTTCGGCAAAATGGCTTTGGCTTTGACAACTCGAGTTAGCTGACACTTTGAATCGAGCCCTGACTTAGACCACAGAAGGAAGCTCACCCAGCTACGGTCGATGATTGACCCGGATTTGACTCGAGTGAGTTGACCCGTTGACCCGGCCGTTACGACTCGTTGACGGTGACGGCGGACTTGCAGTCCAAGTCGGCAGAACATTTCAGTATGGATTTCAAGTAGATTCCAAGCCACGATCCCGGCTTCCAGGCGGCCAGATTTTGGAGCGATATTTTACATACGGTTTCCTCATCCTTATGGGCAGGTAGGATTCTCACTAATGGACTTTGAAGACTAGACCTAATTTTAGAAGTTGGAGAAAGCTATAAAAGGGAAGGTTTTCTACAACTTATGGATATCTTTTTGCTTGGAATTTTTGGGAGAGCCACTTTTGTTTACGCTCTAGGGTTTGGTTTTGTTCTTCTTCTTCCTTGTTTTATTATTGAATATTGATGATGATGAACTCCATAGCTATGAGTAGCTAAACATCTATTGGTTATGGGATAAAAGTTGATTTCTCAACATGCTTTTGATTGATGAATTAGTTTTGTCTCGATAATTATTGTTTGTGATTCACAATTAATAGTGTTATAAGATTTGAAAACTTGTTAGGTTGAGTCAGGAATCAATCGATTTGTGTTCATCTCTAGAAGCTATATTAGGGTTTTCAATGACAGCGTTGTTTATCTGATTCTAAGTAGCATAATTGTGATTAGTGCTTATAGTGATATATCTATTAGTCACAAGTGAATCATAACTTTTGTTAAAGCGTTTAGTGCTTTTACATTCGTTTGCATTGATGAGTCTTATTCCATAAATCTTAATGCTTTTAGGGAGTTAAACTTAATTGTGCTTTTACACTTTAGGTTGCTTTCGACGAAGAATTCACATATGCATCTTTTAATGTGGTTGTGATGAAAGCGAGGAATTAGCGGGTTATACTTGCGATCAAGATATCCTAGGACTTTTAATAAATACGATATTAAATGCAATTAATCATTGATGAAAATACATGTTTTATGAATGATACCCATCCCCTTGACAATATTCTCTCCTTATTGATAATTATTACTTATTTTTGCTTTTAATTACTTTTATTTGCTTAAATACAACAAACATACCTTGGGTTAATCTAGAAGTAGAAAGTTTATAACAACAAACGCCTCCTTGGATACGAACTCTTTCTTATCGAATACTATATTTATATTTAGTTGATTGGGAAAGTGAAATTATATTTGACGGATTGACAACCGGCCACTCTATCTTTGGTTCTTTGAGTTAATGGATTTTATCCATGGAACGTTTTGTTTTATCCGCTTCGTGTATTCCTCCGGATGTGTATGAATAAATATATCAATTGTGTTACCTTTGATTATTTTAGTATACTCTACGCAGTGTCAGTGATCAAAGTGTTTCTTTGAGATTATACTCGTTCTATATTTGCATGTCTTTTAAATGTATTACCCCTCGGATTAGTCAAGACCAATATTTAGCTTATATGTTACGTTTATGGTTATCTTCTGGAATCTTAGTGTGTTTCATTGATCATGCACGGAGCTCATCCGGCTCTAAAGTTATTAGTGCACTTCATTGGTCATGCACGGAACCTAGCCAACTTCGAGGCTGTTGGTGCAATTCATTGGTCATGCATAGAACCTATCCAGACTCGGGGCTGCGATGTACTTCATTAGTCGTGCATGGAACCCAGCCGCACTTGGGGCTATTGGTGCACTTCATTGATCATGCACAGAACCTAGCCGTACTTGGCTACCGATGCACTTCAAAAGAGTCGTGCATGGAACCTAGCCAAACTTGGGGATATTGGTGCACTTCATTAGTCGTGCATGAGACCCAGCGACTTGGGGCTATTGGTGCACTTCGTTAGTCGTGTACAGAACCTAGCCAAACTCGGGGCTATTGGTGCATTTCATTGGCCATGCACAGAACCTAGCCAGACTCGGGGCTATTTTATATCAACACACAATTATACTGAGAATACTTATATTATACCGAGAATACTTTATTTCATTGTCATCCGACGTACATTTATTTATTATGCATAATAGGTTTTCAACCATATACCATTGATAGGGGTATTGATTTGTGACCCATTCATCCGCTTGAGGTAGTAATACCCACTCTCCGCTGCTTCACTAATCATATAATGGCATTCCCGCTTCGCGACAAACTTTCCTTCTTTCTCATTTCGTTGGAACATGCAGGCGATTTTCAAGACATCGTATCGTTTATGGAGAAAATTCTTTCCTTTACCTTCGATTATAGTATCTCGCGTCCTCGCTCTATATTTGTCTCGCAAACCGTTCGTTTGGCTCTTCGCTCTTCTAAGGTATCAAGATGAGCAAATCGAATAACCTCGTCCTAGAGTATTAATACTAGCCATAGCCGTCGTCTTTAAGGAATAACGATTTCGCCGGTAGTATTACATCTTCCCCGTATACTAAGGAGTAAGGAGAGGGCTCGATTGAACTTCTCTTGAAATGCGGTCGCCCAAAGTGCTAGTGATAACCGCCATGCCGCCATGTGATGATCATGTACCAATCACTTAATATGCGTAGTAGTTTTTTATTGGTAGCTTCCGCCCGTCCATTCCCTCGAGGGTAATAAATAGTCGAGGTATGAAACTTAATACCATATTGATCTAACAATTCCTTGACAAATGAGGTTGCATTATCCGATTGAATAATCGTTGGCGCTCCAAATCGTGGCAGATAATGTGTTCCTCAATAAATGTTGCTATCGTGGCTCCGGAATAATCACGGAGCAGAATAGCTTCTACCCATTTTGAAGAGTACTCGATCTTAGTGATGATGTACTTGTGTCGTCCGGATGAGGTTGGACTAATCTGTTCGATGATATCAAGTCCCCAGATATGGAAAGTCCAAGGAGTAATGACATTGTGCAAAAGCAATATGTGTGGAGTGCGGATCAGTGGTCCGTGGCTTTGACACTGCCGACACCTCACATGTTCAGTCGTATCAAATTCCATCGTAGGCTAGTAGAATCCTCCTTCGTGTAGTTGTAGGAATAATTTTCTAATGCCTTGATGCTCCGCGTTGTGGGATGTAGCCATTACTACCTCCGCTTCTTCTTGTAATAGGCAGCGCAATACTGTATCACCATAGCTTTTCCTGTAGAGGACTCCTTGGTTCATAAAGAATCGACCAGCTTTTCGTTGGATCTTAGCGCGTCTTGCCTATTTTGCGGTAAACGTTTATGCTAAATGAAATCGATATATGGCTGCCTCCAGTCTTAGATTTCCACGCTGCACACCTCTGTTTGTTGTGGTGGTGCTTGACAACTGGGCACTTATCTTGTACTGTCACGCTTGGACTGCCATGTTTGGCCAATGTATCCCATTCTCTGAAGACGGCGGTACAATGGAATTCCTCCTGTCTGTCCGCAGGACTCTGTATGGACACGACTTAGTATCATCTGCGCCTCTATCTTCCCTATGCAGCGTGACAAAGCTCCTCCGGCATTCGGTATCTGAGGTTCCTCGTATCACGATAAACTGCTTTAGTATCTTTGTGGGTAGCAACTGCTCGTATGCCTATCTAGTTAAATCCTCAATGTAAGTCGTCCCCCAATCTTGTTTTTGTTCGAATGCCGCGTTTTATTTCCAAATGCTCGGCAGTGCCCTCTTTTTTACTACTATCGTCCCTTCGTCCGCTTCATTCAACTGCATCTTTGCAGCTTAGGTAGCCAATGCGTCGACATGGCGGTTAGTGGATCTAATTGTATGCTCGATGACGGTACACCCTCCTTTCGCTATCAGCTCCTGAACTTCTGCTCGGTAGGGGGCTAAATGCGCCTCTTTCACTTGGAAGTCTCCTGATATCTGACTTGTAACCAGCTTTGAATCTCCTTTTATATCTATTGCCCCCAGATTAAGTTTTACGCCATACGAAGTCCCAGGATTAACGCTTCATACTCCGCTACATTGTTACTACACTCAAAATCTAGTTTGAAAGCGAACGACAACAAGTCTCGTTTAGGCATTTCAAAAGCTATACCGCCCCTCCATGGGAACCGTAGGATGATCCGTCAAAGAACATTGCCCATCTTCCTTCCTCCCGGATTACTCGCAACCTCTTCGGGTATCTCTTCACTTATTTCCATGATGTATGTTCCTGGAAACGTGGCTAGAAATCTTCGAACGCTTGTACGCGCACTCCTCTGGATCGCTAGTACTTTAGCTCAAATTCAGATAATTACAAAGAACTATCGGTCCTGTTACGCCGTACAAGACGGGTTTGGTGGCCGGATAGGCTATTGGGTTAGTAGTTCTACCACTATGGTCTCGTGGGGGACCAAATATGATCTTAACTTCTGTGTGGCATAGATGAGTGCCAAACATGCTTGCTCCACCTTTGAGCATCTAAACTCCGCGTCTCTGAAGCCTCTGCTTATATAATGGATCGTACATAATTGATCATTGCCGAGATCTTGGGCTAGCAATACTCTGACTGCCATGCTGGTAAAAGCTGTGTATATGTAGAGAGGTTCACCTCTGACAGGTGGTCGTAAGACTCTCTCGCTAATCAAACATTCCTTAAGCTTTTGAAAGGATCGCTCTTGATCATCTCCCCATTCATATATGGCTTGTTCTTTTTTAGTAATGGTGAGAAGGCGGATAATAGCTGTGCCAATTCTGGAATGAATCTCCGGACGTAAGATATTCTTCCTATGAAAGTTTGCAATTCCTTCACATTTGTGGGCGGCCTCATAGTAGTTACTGCTTCCACGTTACTTGGGTCAATCTGTATCCCTTTGTTTGTGACCACAAATCCTAAAAATTTACCGGAGGTAACACCAAAAGCACATTTAAGAGGGTTCATCTTTAAGTGATACTTTCTACATCTATCAAAAACGTGCTTCAAGTGTTCCAAGTAATCTTCCGGCGCCCTAGATTTTACCACGATATCATCTATGTATACTTCCGTTATCTGGTGCATCATATCATGAAAGATAGCTACCATCGCCCGCTGATAAGTCGCGCCCACTTTCTTCAATCCAAAAGGCATCACAACATAATAAATTTTTTCGTATGGCGTCTGAAAAGTTGTTTTGTGTGCATCTTCCACCGCCATTCGCACCTGGTTGTATCCGCTGAACCCATCCATAAAATAAAACATGTCATGCTGGCACGTGTTATTCACCATTACATCTATATTTGTCACTTGGAAATCATCTTTAGGACATGCGCGTTTTAAATCTCGATAGTCGACGCAACATTGGACTTTTCCATTCTTCTTTGCTACCGGTACGATATTAGCTAACCACACCGGATGTTGAATTGGTTTGATGAACTTGGATTTTAGTATCTTCTCCACTTCTTCCTTAATGGCGAGCTCTTTCTTTTCCGGAAAATTACTACTCCATTGTTTAACCGACTTTTACTCTGTGGTGAGACAATCGAGGTTATGTGATCGATCGCACTACTATCTAAGCCATGCATTTCATCATATGTAAACGCAAACACATCTTGGTATTCGCGGAGCAACTTAATCATCCGTGACCTTTCCTCTGCTTCCAAGTGCTTACTGATACGCACGCAACGGGGGTTGTCATCCGAGCCAAGGTTTATTTCCTCTAACCCATCAAGGATTAGATCGACTTTTATCTTTTCCTTGGGCAAGTTTTCTATGATTTCTTCCTCTGAAGTAGGAACTTCTACCTCATATTGTAAGTCTTAAACTACCAGGGTTGTCTCTGCCATTTCTTTGTCCGCTGATGAATAGCACAATCATGTTGGCAATAAGAGACTTCCCCGGCTAATTGATATAAGCGGTAGACATGTCCACCTTCAGGCCGCGAGAAATGGTTGAACTGGATATTCTTTGTTTCCGTTACTGCTCTCTTACTCCTCGTGATAGGTTTCATTCGCGATGGACTGAACACTGACTTAGCCTTTCCTTTTACCTGCTCTTCTGGCTGAAATTTTTCCCATTTAGGAAGTGGTGTTAGATGCTTCGATTTCTCTCCCTGGTCTAAGACGGGTTGTGTGTAGAAGATTGCACCAGCCATGTATGTTTCTTCCGGTCCGAATGGGTTACTCGTGGATGGAATCCGAAATTGCTTTCCTCCAATATTATTCTTAACACACTGATGATACTTTGATGCCACTACTTTGTGGTTCAGGAGCCATCCTCTCCCGAGTAATACATGGAATGTGGTATCATCCTCAAGCACGTAAAAAGGGGGTGAGTGCTCTGATAGGTCCGATCTTCATCATCAGATGTACTATCCCAATTGATGTCTGAGTTTGTCCCCCAAATCCTCCCACAGTTGTTGCACGCATCTTAATTGTTATCCTCGACACTCCCAGGGACTCCAACGTGTGTAGTGAAACTAGGTTAAGGGAGGCCCCGCCGTCTATGAAAGCTTGCTTGAGAGGTTGTTTTTTTAATAAAAGTCATCGGAGTATAAGGGCGAAGGTGCTCTCCGGGTAACATATATCTTCATCCGTGAAAGTGATGGCCTCCTTAGGTATCGGATTGTACGCCTTTCCAAATGCAATCGCAAAGGATAGCCTTGGATGCTTCACGGACTTGGTTCTCACTAAAACCCGAGAGTCGAAGAACTCGTTGAGCCAAACAATTTGAGCGAACTTGATAGCAATTCCATTCATATCCGGAAATTGATCTCTCGAACTGAAAGCACTTTTGTGCAGTGCATCTGTTAAAGGTTTAGGCAATTTGCTCAATTGATGATCCTCCTATTCCACAGCCCTCCACTTTTCCCCTAAAACTAGAAAATCATTTTTACCCCATCGACACTACTTAGATTGAATAGGTACAAACTCGTGCAAATCTAATTATAAAGATAAACAATATAATGTGGAAAAGGAAAAACACAAGACATTAGAAATTTTGTTAACAAGGAAACTACAATAGCAAAAAAATCTATGACTTTATCAAGATTTGAACAACACACTATATTAAGCCGCTAGAACACTAGCCTACTATCAGACTTCGGACTGGAATATAACTGAGACCGAATCCACCCTCCAAACGATTCAGTTACAGTCGCGCTCCTTAAGTCTCTTGAATCTTGCAAGGCTCTACGCACTTGATTCCCTTAGATGATCCTTTACTGACCTAAGAGTTGTTTCGAAAGTGAAGACTTTTGATACCAATCTTCCTCTAACAAATAAGCATATTTGATTTCCATATAGAGCAAAGATCAAGGTGTGGAAATCATCTACACAATAGACAAAGCTAAGAAACCTCAAAAATTCGGAACTTACGACTCCCAAAGAGCAACCTAGATTCTTAACCACCTCTCAAGAACGATCTTTAAAAGATCAACTAAAATCGATTTTGATTTTTATCTTGAGGAACCACAAAGTCTCGAGACGAAGAGAATTTTGCGATTTCTATCCATCTTGCACGAAAGATATTACGAGAACCTCGATAACAAAAAACTAAGATCATGATATACAAACTACCAAGGTAAAGATAGTCGATCTCAAGCTTCACGAATCCCAAAGTGAAGTCTTTTAATCATAGACCTAATTATGTTTCTCAAAGGAAACACGGGTCAATAAAAGACGACTCTAGAATCAACTATGACACAAAGCGTTAGGGATTAAATTTCCTAGTTGAAAGAGCATCTTTATCTATAGTTTTTCCAAGACCATAGGTTGCTTAGAAGCTAAGATAACTTGAGAATCAAGCAAACTATATTCTTGAAAAATACAATAGAAGAATATACACATAGGTTCGGTTACTGAACCATGTATAATGACCGTTTGGTTTGGCAAGGTAGTGAAAGAACTAAAAGAAACTTGATATTCATTCAAACACTTAAGAGTTAATCATGATGCGCACATATAAGTGTTTAAGTGATTAATAAAGTCCTAGAAGTGTTTAAGAGAGTTGTTAAAGCACTGCTCGGTTGAACCCACCAAGTGTTGGTATATAAAGGTTGGTTGTCATATTTTATGATCAAAACTCATAAGTCGCTTGATTAGATTACTAGAGTCAGCTTCGTTAGGTTAGACTAGGAAGTCTAGAAATGTTGAGACATACAAGTATTATTATGAAGACCTAAAAGGTTCCGAAGCATATTGACAACAACGATAACATCATACTTCTACTTGAGGTTAGTGATACATGACTTGAAACGTTTCCATTTGTATATTGTTAGCTTTCAATTCGTTTTTGATTGAAAATATAACATGCGGAGTTATATTTGTGAAACTCTAGTATAATAGATTTGATCATCATATTGTGATCAAAGTGTCAAGGAACAATATACCAATATTGATAAGTACTTTATATTGGAATATTGATTTACTAAGTATAATGCTTATCTTTTGAACTTCGTAATTACAACATCAACATAATCTTTGTAACTCGATACTAGATTGTGTAGTGAACATAGGTTTGATTTCATAGGTAGAAAACTATGTTTAATTATATAAGTTTAAGGAAGTAGAGGTATGAATTCTTAACAAAGGAAATCAAAAGGATTATGGTCTCGGTTTTCATTGAAGATCTTAAGTATGGACCGATCTTAACCTATATAGGAACCAAGGTAGAAACGATCATAGATTATGTTGGGAGTCAAGGTAGAACCGATCCCTACCTATATTGGGAGTCAAGGTATAACGGATCCTAAATTGATTTAGGTATCATGGTAGAACCGGTCCTGATAGGCAAAATAGATTTCTATAAGTCACGTACACTTTAGGGTTTGTGTGATTTGGAAATTGGGTTTGCAAAATAGGAAAGTTCAAGATGTCGGCATAACGAGTAATTTGAACATGTGCTGAAATCTTATTTCTTAATTGTCCAAAGATATTTCTTGATACTCAAGGTAAGATCCCAAACCGAGATAGTGGAGAATCTATCGAAGATTTTCGAAATTAATATGTTTTGTTTTACCGCCAATCAAAACATGTATCCGAAATATATATTAAGTTTTTATTTTTAAATTCTTGAGTCATTCCTTTGATAGTTTTGATTGCATTGTTTGATCTCAATGTTTATTTATTTTGCTTTGCTTTTTTCGAGATATTATTTTGGTTCGGACCAAACCCTAATATTAACGATCTCGTATTATGTATATGTCTTATGATGTTGTGACTCTTTGATATAAGCAAGTTTCAGATCTAACCATGTGGGATGCTTTTATCAAAATATCATAAGTAGATATGATTAAACTCATGTGTGAAATCACAATTATACTATTATCGATTTATATTTCATAAATTGTGTTATGTAGTATACATATGAGTTTCGATTTTAGTCATTACATCGGAATGTAAAAGCTAAGACTTTGTCGACCTTTCTCTCGGTAAAGGTTGTCTTGTTTGTTATTCTTTTGTCTTGTTGGGAATAACAACTCACAACGGAGAGTTCTATATTGAACTAGTGCTTAAACGTCATATCTTTGTGGGGAGAGTGGTTGTGGATACCGTGGGAAGAATTATTTTGATAATCTTTCCTGATATGAAAACTTGATCGATTCATATCCTAGTTTGACATATCGAAGTGTAAGATAACGTTTTATTTATGTTTGATAACATTTTTCTTGTTAAGAAAAGATGATTTAAATTGCCTATTCTTGCTTTTGCTTAACAAAAAAAGAGGTTCAATTTTTTAGCCAAATGACTCATGATAAGAAAAACTGAGTCAATTTTGTTCTTAGTTTAGGCTTATAAAAAGGAGGTACTATTGTTCAAGTCCAATCGGATCCTAGATAAGAAAACTAGTACTCTAGTTTTGTCTTGTCTAAATGAGGTATAATTATTTCTGAATAACTAGATCCTGATAAACAGCGGGGTCCTATTCTTTTTTTGACTTATCAAATCAAATGGAAAATTACTTCGGGAAATTTTTTCCTTGATAAGGTGATAAAGCAAATTACTCAGGTACTTTCGGTTTTTAGTATTGCTTACCTAAAATGGTTTGTTGGACGTTCGTGCATAACTCTAATAGGTTGTATGAATTCTTATGAACTTGTAATATCCTTTCGGTTTGCACTTTTATTTTTTTCATTTCTTTGTCAAAAAGGGGAGAAAACATGGAGTATACGGGTGATTTACAATCACTGAGAAAGTATATATGTGCTAAAAAGTATATATCTAACAAGAGAGTATAACACAGGCTAAGGGGGAGAAACATATCATCTTTTTGTAGTGTTTCATACTACAAAAGAGGAATAACAATAGGTTCGAATTGAATATATATCTAGCTTTCCTTTAGATATATATTCAATTCGTCAACAATCACTGGGGGTAAAGCTTTTGTTATTCAAATGCGTCAACAATAACATTTATTTTGAAATTGTGCAGGTTATTGAGCTGTTAAAACTTAAAATCAAGCGTATGAAGAATGAGTTAAGAGAATGTTATGTGATGTAATATTTGTATCTTTTAATTCGTGTATTCTCCATATGTAATTGGGTTTTGTCACTAAAAATGCCAAAAGGGGAGATTGTTAGAGCACTGCTCAGTTGAACCCACCAAGCGTTGGTATTTCAAGGTTGGTTGTCATATTTTAGTATCAAAACTCATAAGTCGCTTGATTAGATTACTAGAGCCAACTTCGTTAGTTTAGAAAATGAAGTCTAGAAGTGTTGAGACATACAAGTATTGACAGACACATTTTTTGTGTCCGATTTAATCTCAACTATCTATTTTGTTAGTACTTATTTTTGTACTTATTACGGTGTTTTGTGTATTTGTAGGTGTTTTTTGAGAAATAAAACTCTGGTGGAAAAATTTACTCGAAAAAAAATATTTGCGTTCCTGGAAAAAATTACTAAAGGCACCCCAAAAATGTTGAAGAGACCCAAGAAATGTGTGAAAGACACCCAAGAAAAGTTATAAGTGTACCCCTAAAATACTAAAAGGCAACCCACAAATCACTAAAGGCACCCCCAAGGCTAGTACTAAAGGGACCCCAACTGGAGATAAAACCTTTCATTGAGAAAATCAATTCTCAACTGGAAGAATTAGGTTTGTGATTTGGAGGAGTTTTAATGAGACTTAATGGCTTAAACTTATTGGGTTTGTTCATTTGGGTGTTGGATTTGATTAAAGTTGGATGAATAATCGCGTGGAAGAAAACAGGGTATCTCGGGTTTTAGTTATTCCACCCCGAGTTTTATGTGTGTGATTGAGAGGTTTCGTGTGCTTGTTGTGTGTTTAACCACTTATGGGGTGATGATTGAATGTGAAAACAGCGTGAGAAGATAAAGGAAGAAAATATCCCCAGAATATATTCCTTTATTGCCGAGTAATAGAAGATTATTTGGAGTGATTGAACGAGATTTCTTAGACCTATTGGTTATATAAAGGGTTTTGCAGGTCATTGGAAGACTTACAGAGAGTTGGGAGAAAATAGAGGACGAATAATCAGGAGTTGCAAAAAAATTCGATTAGCTGCTTTATGAAGAACACCAAGAACAAAGTGCTGTCAAAGATAGTCATAAAAAAACTGTCATCTATTCTATACTTTGTAGCAGTTTTTCAGCGACAGTCAAATAGTAATAACGACATACACCTTTTATTGTTCTTTGTAACAGTGAAGTTTGCAACGAATATAAGTGTTGTAAATTTCCGATTTTCACCATTTTCTCTCTTTTCATCATTGTAAACATTTTGAGCAATAACCAATATTTTTATAGAGTTTACACCATGATGAGATAATTCTCGCGTAAACAAGGCAATGGAGGAAACTATTTACGCATGAATGATGGGTAAGTAACTATTTTATCTTCTCTAATTTTTAATTTATAGTTCACTCAATCACTGTTTTTGTAGAGTTTTTAAATGTTTGCATAATTTTCTTAATTACTTGTGATTCAATTTGATAGGTTATACTTTGTTTAATCAATTTATAATCTATGCTTAGGGAATAAAATTAATATTTGAGAATATGCCTGATCATTTGTGAATTAAGAAATAAAAGACTTAAAAGATAATTAGGGTCTTGTAATATTTAGCATCATTAATTCATGTGTAATCTAATGTCTTGGTTATTTTTAAAATCTTGAAATTAATTTTTAATTTTCTTTGTCTTTGTCTTTGTCTTAGTATTCAAAATTAAATTTAGATTAGAAAATCTTCACAAGTCTCAACAAACCTTTTTCTACAACTATTAAAATTCCATCAAAAATTACTCTGAAGACCTGAAGATTCCGAATACGTATCGATAACGATGATATCACCATACTTCCACTCGAGATTAGTAATTCATGACTAGACTTGTTGCCATTTCTATATCGTTAGCTTTCAAGTCATTTCCGATTGAAAACATAACATGCGAAGTTCTATATGTGAAACTATAGTATAATAGACTTGATCATCATATTGTTATCAAAGTGTCAAGGAACAATATATCAATAGTGATAAGTACTTTATATTGGTATATTGATTTACAAAGTAAATGCTTATCTTTTGAACTTTCTAATTATGGCATCAACATAATCTTTGTAACTGGTGACTAGATTGTGTAGTGAACATATGTTTGCTTTCATACCTAGAAAACTATGTTTGATTACCTAAGTTTAAGGAAATAGACGTATGAACTTTTTTCATAGTCGAAAGGAAATCAAAAGTATTATGGTCTCGGTTTTCATTGAAGATCTTAAGTATGGAGCGTTCCTAACCTATAAAGGCAATCAAGGTAGAACCGATCCTAGCTTATGTTGGGAGTCAAGGTAGATCTGATCCCTACCTATATTGGGAGTCAAGGTAGAATCGATCCTAACTTGATTTAGGTATCACGGTAGAACCGGTCCTAATAGGCAAAAACGATTTCCATAAGTCACGTATACTTTTAGGTTTTGTCCGATTTGGAAATTGAGTTTGCAAAATAGGAAAGTTCAAGATGTTGATATAATGAGTAATTTGAAAATGTACTGCAATATTATTTCTTAATTGTTCAAAGATATTCCTTGACGCTCAAGGTAAGATCCCAAACCGAAACAATAAAAAATCTTTTTGAGATTTTCGAAACTAATATGTTTTGTTTTACCAGGAATCAAAACATATTTCTAAAGATATATATCAAGAATTGCTAGCTAATATTGAGTTTGTTAGAGCACTTCTGGTCGATCTCGCAAGCGTTGTTATCTCAAGCTTGTTTGTCAATGTTAATGATCAAAACTATAAGTCTTGATTTCTAGTCTAATTATAGTGATGTCTCAGACTAGGATAGATTGTGTAGTTGAGCATTAGACTTCACGACGTTCATCAATTGAAGATGAAGAACTACTAAGGACAGCTTGTGGAACTTCATCAACGAAAGGTATGTGGAGACTAAAACTCATCTATCACTTGGAAAATCTATTTCTACTCTATCTCCTATATTAAGAGACAAAATTCGTATTACTATATAATATCCGATTATGCACATTTGAGATTTCGAGTTGAGTTTAACTCGCTTACATATTTCTCGAAATATGTGTTGGTAAGATTTCTCTTCAACCAAGTTCATCTTATATTCTTTGACGAAAGTCAAAATATGATCATGTGAAAATCGTCGAGTAACATCTTACATGGTTTGTGTGATATAATCATTTGATGTAGACTTGGAATATTTCGTTATGATTATTACAATAACTTTAAAATTGCTTTGATGCTAATAGTGTGGAAAACGACTAATGTCATCCTCTAAGAAAGTTTCAATGATTGAAATAGAGTTTAGAACACTTAACCAATATTGGATTATAAACATGTTATGCACTCTTGCATATATGTAATCCATGTTCGGGAACCATAGTATGCATACCCGTATGCGTACATGTTGGTTTGAGAAGTCCGGGAACCTAAGTACACGTACTTGTACGCGTACTGGTGTAAGGTTCAGGTCCGGGAAATTCTGCTGGGTTTGGAGGTATACGTACCCGTTCGCATACTGGCGAAAACCAAAATTGGTCCGGCTACTTAAGTATGCGTACATGTTTGCATACTTGAGTGGTTAAAGTTCTAAAATCGGTTGTGACATGAACTAATATATTTATATAATAAGGAATGCATTCTTTGCAAACCGTGGCTATAATGTTCATGAATTGATTCGAGTGAATCAAATCGATTTTGTTTCAATTGTGTTCTTGTATACTTCTATGAGAATATATTAATTGAACAACTCTTTAACTAGTTTCATTTGAGTCATTTGAACTAGTTATGGTTAAGATGAATAAGGTTGATATGAGAGTGTTCATATAGATAACCTCGCTTAACTACCGTTGAGCCAACCTAGTGTACACGTTTAGGTACGGTTACTCAAACCTAAATGAAGGTACATTTCATTTGTGTATAACAATCTAAGTTCGATCTAATGGTTGAAAGATATTAGCTTGTATCTAATCAAGTTTTCACCTAACTGAATATTGAATGCTTTGTTACCAAGGTAACTTAGATTGCAAACCCTGATTTGAAAAATATATAAAGGAGGACTCTAGAAACTTGGAAACCTAATCCCCACACCTTCTGTCTGATACTAGTTGCGACTAGAGTCGATTCTCCTTTAACCTTAGGTTTTTCACGAAACCATGTAGGCTAACGACTTAAAGACTTCATTGGGATTGTGAAGCCAAACCCAACTATTTTATCCGTAGTTGCGTGTTTTGATCTTACTTCTACTATCATGATTGAGTATTATCTTTGCTTGAGATTTATCTCCGATAGGTAAGATTAAAAGTAGTCATAAACATCTTTGTGTCATCGTTTGTGATTCCACGATATCTTGTTTCGCTACCATACGATTAAGATTATTTTGAGGCGATTGATAATACTAGGTTGTTCTTTGGGAATATAAGTCCGGTTTATCAATGGGTTCCTGTGCACCTTGATTTATCAAAAGACAGAACAAAACTCGTAGGCATTTTTGTGGAAGACAAATTTATC
>JAJJWW010006305.1:0-50211 GCA_023531295.1 Papaver armeniacum | reverse complement strand
CGACCATTGTAAGTAAGCGACACAAATATAATTACACTTTCTTACTACTCAAAATATAAATATAGCAAGGGCAAGAAAGGATCGATCCCACAGAGAGGTCTAGGTTGTCAAATTGTTATGGTTCCCTATAAATAACACCGGTAGTTTTGTGATTATAATAAACTAAAATAAAATAAAATCAAATAAAGAAAATAAGCAAACAAATAAGATAGAAGAGATATTGGTTAAGGATTTAGATTTTCATTCACTAACATGCTTTTCACAATAACTAGAATTGATATTTAATCTCAACTTTTATCAAAGACCCTAGAATACCTTGATCGCAAGAATATCCCGCAAATCTCCTCATGTCATCAACAAACACATTAAAAGATGCGAATATGAATTCTACCTAAAGGAACAACCTAACGTAAAAGCACTAATCAAGTTTAATTCCCTAGATGCGTTAAGTTCTATGAAATCGGTGGCCAATCAAAGCAATCGAACGTGGAAAGCGCACTAATTCAATTTAACAAAGGTTACGATTCACATATGACCATAAGAATGTATCACTACAAACTATAATCATATTATGCTACTTGTATCCAAGGAATATCACTTTTGCGTATAATAAACCCTAGACTAGCAATAGATGTGATTAGAAGTTCTACCAATTTGCAACTTGTCAAAACAATCAATCAATCATAAAACAATATTTTTGGGAGAATTGCAAACGATAAATATGAGACAAAAACTAATATATTGAATCAAAGAATCATGCTTTGTGAAATCCAACTATTCCATAACCAATAATAAACTTAGGTACTCATATTCAAGGAGTTCATCACAAGAAGAAAGAGAAGTTTCATGTTCTAAACCCTAGAAAACAAGTAGAGGAAAGATAATAAAACGTGATCTAAGATAATCCTCAAAAAGATAGAAGTCCTCTCTTTTATATATTCCTCAATTTCCATAAAGGATACTCCTTCCAAAATTAGGTTTTGTCTTCAAGTCCATTAGTTGGAAGTTCACCCGCCCACCATGGAGAGAAACCCGCGAAATTTTGTCCCAAAAACGCCGCCGGAAAACCGGGATTATGGCCGGAATCCGGGCCGGAATAGTCGACGGAAAATATTTCAGGTGACCGGCAAAGTCAAACCGGCCACCGGGTCAACGGGTCAGGACCGGCGGGTCAACTCGGGTCAAGGTCAGCGAGTTAACTCAGTCCAGTATCGAAGTCGGGAGAGTCACAGAGTCAGCCTAGGTCCAGACAGTGAGTTAGTCACGCCCTGGAGCTGATTGAGCTGACTTGGCCTTGGCTCAGCCAATGCATATGCTGAAATCGAGTCATGCACCAGATGGTGCTTCATCCAAGCAAATTCCAGCCATTCTGGCTCTTCCTCGCACAGCCATGATGGCTATTTCTTCACAAAGATTTAGCACACTTCACACAGCCTGCAACCAAAAGTGCCAATTCATTGCCTCGCACATTCCATGTATGACTCTTTCACCAATTTCATCCCAATCTCAGCCTGCACCGACACCACCTCGCCATGACAGCAAACACCATCTTCGTATCCTTGCATCATAGCTTTCCCACTTCAATTTCTTTTGAATCCTCTCACAAAGAAACCTAATCATTCCACCACCCGCACTTCAAATGGCTCCCAAAGATAACTCCATTTGAGTTTCATTGCCACCGCCACATCAATGGCTCCACCTTCTTGTCATTAAATCATCACCGTCACGACTCCATTGCTCTCCCAGCTACAGCTTCACAGGCTCAGCCATGACTCCACCTGCAATATGCATTAGCTCACCCATCATTTCACAAAAGCACTATCCATCGTCAGTCTTGTAACCTTCACCACCGCCATGGCACTAACATTACTCTTCCACACCCCGCACAACACATTCATCACAAGTAATTGCAGCTACAGCTCCGCAATGCCTCAAAAACTCCACCAAGCAAAGACTTGCACTTTCTCTCCGTTCTCTTAACTCGAGCCTTTGTGTCACAATACTGCATTTCAGCTCCATCGAAGACCCATTACCTTAAGCTCAGTTAACAGCTCTTACACCCTGCTCTTTCACCTCAGGGCTGCACCTGGTATTCACCTATAAGCATCACAGCCCAACACCAGTTCCTCCTGTGTCAGCCACATCTCAAAGCCACTCCATTCTCGCCTCGCAATCATTAAGTCTCTCACTTGAGCTTGCCACTTAAACCCATTGCAAAGAATTCATACATCCAGCTTCATCACAGACCAATTCCTCAACACCAATTCTGACCCATTAGCTCAATCTGCACTAGAAACTCCACCATCAACTCAGGTCTTCTCCACTGCTTGAATGAATACAAACCCATCACTATTCTCGATCTTTGTCAGATTTAGCCTTCAATTCACAGAAAACCTGAGCTAGCTTCTTCTCACATCAACTTCCAGTAGCCACCACCAACACATTGTCTTGCTCCATTGCCTGAACTTCATACTACCTATCTTGATTCGCGAGCTCAGAAATGGGAAAGAGAGAACCCTAATTTCGGGCCATAGCAACCACCCCGACAACCCATGAACATCAACGTCCATCAATCCCTTTTCAATCTCAAGAACTTTCACAAATCGAACCCATTCTCCCTCGTCACCACCAATTGAACAACCACATACCTTCTCGATCTTAGTTTCAATCCGTAATCCATCTTCTAATTCCATCTCTAATTCATCCTCAAAATCGACGCTAACTTAATCCCCTTTTCTTCAATTTGTCCTCTCTCATGAATTCGAGCAAATACAAACAACTTGATTTCTCCCAAACTCTCTCAATTTGAAGCTGCCTCCTTCATCGATTTGTAACAGTGGCAGAGAGAAAAAGATAAGAAGAAGAAGAATTGGGGAAGAAATGGCTTTCTCGACCTAGTTTCTAAGTTATAAAGAGGAGATGCCCTTAACGAAGAACAATCTGTTTTTAACGTCTCTCATATGGCTACCCCTTAACATGTGGATGAGCTCCCAGTAGTAGTCCCTTTGGAACAATTCACCCCTTAACAGAATGGCTACCCCTTAACGTACAAGTGGGTTTCCAATAGCACTTGTCCGACCATTTTGCTCTTTTAGCCTTCAAATTCTCGCTTTTGCTTGTAACTTCTCCATACGAACTCGAGAATGACTCCGTTCTTTTCGCCATTGTCTTCATCTTCTCGTCCTCTACACAATGAAAAGTAGAAATCTTGTATTTGAACGAGTTCCACTGGGTCTTTTGCTCCAAATGACTCCATTGCACCTAATAAACTCAAAAGTAAACATAAGATACATAATTCACACGAAAATTCGCAAAGAAAGCATAAATACTAGATATTAAATACGGTGTATTCTACACCTATCATCAGCCCGCTTCTTATCAAGCACTGCCTTCACACCGGCTTTAACCTTCGAGACGAGTTCATCATTAAACTTCGCCTTTTCAGCAGTAAGATTCTGTGCCAGCTGCACCGACGCCGCTCGGCAAAGTGGCCACCCGAAAGCAATTGAGCCTCCCTCCCCTTCAATCGGCATTCTCTTCTTCCAACGATGCCGCCTTCTTCTCGCTCGCGCTAAAACAACAAGGACCGTCACCACACAATAACAAAGACTAAGACAATGACAAGAAAAGCACAACACGAGGCACACCACCTTCCAACAAAAGGGCAACTACTCTAATGGTCTCTTCAGACTCAGACAGGCTACACTCGAGAGAAGACATCTTTGAAGAAATCTCTAGATATCGTTGTTCGTTAAATTCATTAGTGGGGCAGTACTTCTTGTGATCACTCCATTCGGCCCTCTGTTGGGAGTGGGCTATCTGCAAACCTGATAATTGAGAGTGAACCCACTCCAACTCCTCAGAAACCTTTTTGGATTCGTTAAGCTTCTCAAGGGATTCTCGGCTACACTTCTCGGCAGATCCCTCTCCCCAAGATCCGAGACGACTACGCATGCAAATCTCGAACTCAAGTCTCAACCGACCACATTGACTCTCTAAGTTATCGGCCAACAATGTTTTATCGGCGGCTATACCTTGGAACCGAGCTAAGTTCGCCCTAAGATTATCAATTTCCTCGGGGACATACTCAAAAGTCTCATAGCGATGCAGTTTTGATCGAAGATCTTCAATATCGGTCTCTAAACGATCGATCTTAGCATCCTTGTTAACTATTCTCTCACAGCAAGTTCGAAACGTGATCCCGTTCTATGTTCACTTTCCTTTTCAACAAATGACACCTCGTGGCAGCGTCTTCCTCCACACTAGAAGATTCGGCTAGGCGGGAGTACTAAGCTCGGGATATTGGCACTACAATATCAATCATAACTAGTTGAAAGTAAAATGAATACCTTGGGCCTCGGCCAACTCCTTCTCCAACTTCCGAGATCGCTCACGTTCCCTCGCCAGTAACAAGAGACGAAGACCCTCCTCTCGGCGACCTCCACCGCGTTGGATGGCAGCATTCAACAACGAGCGGTTGATATCCTACAAACACCATCATGGTTAGCACATAGCACAAAACACGAGGGCTTCTTCCGAACAACTCAACTCACCAGAGAGATCAAAGGTACTTTTTCGCACCAGCTTCATACAATGAAACAAAGATTGATCTTCTCCTCATCGGACGAGAGGCAAAATCCGGAGAAATAAGGGCCCCAAGAGAGTTGCACATAGGACCCGAAACAGTGAAGGAGGTACCGGTGCTCGAATTAGGAACCACGGAAGAAAGAGGCTCCGGCAACTCGCCTCCGACAACAACATTCTCTACATCACGATTGTTCACAAGATTTCCACCACCACCCGACTTCTCCGCCTGTCCCGATTCCTCTTCATTACCGATGATATCATCCTCCTCATCAAAAAGACCATCATCATAATCACCATCAGACACGAGATACACAACCCCATCGGCGAGAACAATCCCTTCATTAGTTATCTCCCGGGGCACGCTCCTCTCAAAAGTGCATCATCCTTGAGTTCCTTGCCCCTCCTTTGGGCTTTCCACCTACAAGGGTAGATGAAACATCAGAAGACTTCTGAGGCGACTTCCTCAGGAAATGTGATAAAGGCAGCCGATCATCGGGATCCTCACCGTCCCTCGCCGAAGCACCACCAGCCTTGTCAACCCTCAGCTTCTGCACATGAGTCGATGTCAACCATGCAAGGCAACAAATAGGGCACGTACATGTACGTCAAAAAAAAAATGAGTATATTTGTTACCTTCCCCGTCTCCTCCCTCGGCTCCTCGCAATTTTATCTCTCTCCGATGAACAAGAGGCTCAGTAGGAACACCCTGGGACTTAGTCTGAAAAACACCAAAATTAAAACATCACCCCACGAGTCGCCCGAGCCAATCGATCAAGCTAGAAAGACAGGGAAATACACTTACCCGATCGATATTGACCACCCAGAAAGGATAAAACTCGGCCGGAGGAGGAAATTTGCCACTCAGAAGAGGACCAGAAATAGCCAATGGAACCCGATCCCAAGCCGCGTCATTAGTATGACGGGCATGCTTATTGGAACTCTTCCCCTCGGGATCCTCATCCTCCTACGTAAGTCTCCCGACACCTTCGGAAGAGTCTTATGGCGATGAGGGCTGGCAACAAAACCGGCAAGATCGCCATTGGTAGCAGTCCCGCTTCGATAATTGTCAGCGAAACTGGCAGGAGTATAGTCGCTCGCCTGGGAAGGATCGTAAGTAGACCAAGTAGTAGAGCACACTCGCCTCGCCACGCCTCCCACTGACAAAATACGGAAAGTGTTGCCATTCCACCGAGCCAAGGCGCGGACGAGAGAATCGTAGAAAGGGCCTCGTACCGAATGGGCGGCTAGGATCATACAAAGGGAAACGCAGCCCCGAGCTCTAGCTGCCCTCAGACAATGGTCGCCTCGGCGAAATGAGGAAATCTCAAACATCATCTTTTTTCAGAACACCTTTTTGGCCTGACAAGAGCCTGACGTCATACCCATGGAGGTCGAACTCAACTTTTAACTGTTGAACAAATTGCTCATCCGACAAGTCCTTAGCAGTTCTCTTGTCAGCCCTACAACAAAAACGAAGAAGGATTATCGGAAAGATAGAATCTAGAGCACGATAATCATACTTGGAAGGACTCTCTATAACAAAATAGGGAATCAAGTGATACGCCGTCTTCATCGTAAAAAACACATAACTCACGCACCTTTTTTCCGTCATCGAAGGAGTTGAAGACGCCATGAGAGTTAGTAGAAGAAACGACAGGAGGGGCAAAAATACGGCCGGAATCGGAAGTTGCAGCAGTGACGGAAACTAGGAAGATGCAGAACGATGGAGAAGAAAGGAAAGAAACATGTGGAAAAAATAACTGATGACAATGAAGGAGAAGCAGACAGAGAACAGAGAGAGGGAGGAAAATGGTAAAGGAAAAGTAAAGAGGGAATGAGGTTTTAGAGTCAGGTTTATAAACCTCTCCGATGGTAACCGACGAGGGAGGTGAACCGGTTGCAACGCACGAAGGAAGTGGGGAACAAAGATGGCGGAAACCCGGCATGACCGAGGACGTGGGAAGACGAGGCGGTTTCTTCCCCACGTGTCGATCACACGAGTGGAAGAAGGGGCATAAATGTAGGTGTAAATAATCCATGGAGCCAGGTGGAACCATCTTGAACAAGGGCGTACCAAAGTAGACGAATACTAAGCACCGAATCACCTCACCAGTCCGGGAACGAGAAAGAGGAATGAGAGACAGCTCGAAAGGCCGACATGATGGAGAAAAAGTTCTGATGTGATGCTCTGCCGAGTTCGAGGGCAATTAATGCACCGACAAAGTTGGTGAAGAGATAAGGAAAACTCGGTCAAAGTAGGACTCGGCCAGGAATCTAAAAAGCGATGTCGATCACCTCCACCTAACAAGCGATATCGGATGACGTTACCACTTGGCCGGATGCTTCGGCTCGAGCAGAGGGAAGATCGGGTGAAGCATCGGGTAGACACCCGAAGAACATCAAGGAAGTCAGATTAGGCCCAACACCGTAATATCGTTGTATCACCATGTTATAGCTATAAATATGAATCATGTAGAGAGCTAGAGGGGTAAGTGAGAAGTGAGGGAAGAGAGCATACCAAGAGATAGAGAGAAAACACATGACTTGTAGTCGTGAAACAAGTAATAAGATCATCCTTTCACCCCGTGGACGTAGGTAATCATGCTTGGAACCACGTATATCTTGTGTTCGTCTACCTCTCTTCTTTGTTTGACTTCTTTATGCATGTTTTGAGATTCTTTGGATGTAGTGGTAGGAT
The DNA here is from genome assembly GCA_023531295.1 of Papaver armeniacum. Taxonomy (NCBI): domain Eukaryota; kingdom Viridiplantae; phylum Streptophyta; class Magnoliopsida; order Ranunculales; family Papaveraceae; genus Papaver; species Papaver armeniacum. Next base: position 42,926 of record JAJJWW010006305.1, on the reverse strand, counting down.
TTTCTACATCTACAAAGGTGATGATGGACTTGATCTTGTCAATATCTTGATGAATGAAATATAAATGTTGATATAACACTCTTTTGACGAGTATGCACAAAGATAATTAAATTCCTGTTTGTTTAGGGAGTTGCTAAGTAATTATCAAACTATCCGTTCTTTTAAAGTCTTCTTTAAACTCGAACTGAGTCGGTTCGTTCATTCATTTATATGCATTACATGAACTCGTGCTTCGCGGGGTTGCTAAACAATAATCATTCATTCTTTTGGGGATTTGTTCTTTTAATTTAGTTTTAAACTCGGACCCAGTCGGCTTGTTGATTCATCTATTTGGGTTGAGGTACCTATTTAGGTTAAGGTATTGAGGTACTTATTTAGGTTAAGGTATTCATTCTTTTAAGTTTTTTTTCCTCCCCGGAACGAGTCGGCTTGCTAACTCATCGTCACTTCATTAATTTACATAAGTTGAGGCATTCATTCTAAAAAATATCAACTCGTGTCGAATCGGCTCTCCAATTTGTCGTCACTATATTTATTTTGTCTATTTTATACTCGGATTAAATCGGCTCGTTGATTATCCTGGCATTTTTAGGGGCGACCCCAAAAGAATTAGGGGCGACACTAAAAGACAAAAAAGGTCACCCAAACATAAATCTAAGGTACCCCTTATCTTCGATTTTTCGAAATGGCCAATATGCCCTTATATAATCGGGAGCCTACATCATGATCGGTAGGTTAAAGGTGAATCGGTAGGTTAAATTGAAACTATACCTACCGATTATTGTGTAGATACTTCGCCTAATAATCCCTTTTATAATCGGTATCTTATCCAACTTGTAAGACTACCGATTATAAGGAGCCCCATATTCAACCTTGGCCAAATTCCATAGGTTTTGAGGGGTGTAGAGCCAACCATAACCACTTGGCTTGAGCTGTGGATGTAGCCATAATCGGAAGCCTAATAGGTTACATACACTACCGATTATAATTTTCCCCAAAATAAGCTTTTCCTAAAATCCTTCACGTAATGAATTTTGAAATCTACCATAATCGGTAGGGTATATAATAATATAACCCACCGATTATAACGAGCCACAGATCCAACCTTTGCCATATTTCATAGGTTTTGAGTGTACACAGCCAGCCATAACCACTTGGTTCGTGTTTGGATGCGGCGTTAATCGGGAGTTAAATATATTACCAAACCATCCGATTATGGGTTGCCCCAAAATGTGTTTTTTCTAAAATCCTTGATGTAAGGGAATTTGAAATATACCATAATCGCTAGAGTTAACAACTTAACAACCTACCGATTATAAGGAGCCCTAGATCGAACCCTTGCCAAATTCCATAGGTTTTGAGTGTACATAGCAAGGCATAACCATGTGGTTCGTGATTTGGATGTAGCCATAATCGTAAGCCAAATAGGTTCCACAACCTACCGATTATAGGTTGCCCCAAAATGAGTTTTTTATAAAATCCTTCATGTGATGAATTTTGAAATCTACCATAATCAGCAGAGTTTATTACTTCTTACCGTCCGATTATACGAAGCCCCAAATCCAACCTGTGCAAAATCCATAGGTTTAGAGGGTACAGAGCCAGGCATAACCATGTGATTCGTGATTTGGATGTAGCCATAATCGGACGTCAAATTGGTTCCAAAACCTACCGATTATAGGTAGCATGAATTTTGAAATCTGTTATAATCGGTAGGGTATACAACTTATAGACCTCCCGATTAAACAAATAATCGGAAGCAAAATCCTGTAATCGGTAGTCTGGGGTCCATATATTAGTGTTTGGAAATTGTTTTTGGGTCATTGTGAGATATCTTCCGATTGAGTGAGAGAAGAAGAGGAAAAAAAGAAGAAGAAGGGGGTATATGTTGTCAACTCCCGATTGTTGCCAACTTCCATAAACTTGGATGGGTACGAAGAAGAACGTGAAGTTGTTGAAGTTCAAGGTTCACTACCGTTTAGAGATGACGATTTGGGGTATATGTTGAATGATCCAAACTTTCATGAATATGAAACCATAGATGACGCTTTCATGGAAGAAAATAGAGAATCACACGAGATCGAAGCTAACGATGCATCAAACGTACATGTGTGTTGTTAGGTGAAATCTGGTAAGACGAGGACTTGGTTAGTAGTTACCACCTTCTTCAATTGTTCGAAAGCAAAGTCAGCCTCAGAAGACCAAAGAAAACTATTCTTCTTTAACAGTGAGGTAAGAGATTGGAAAATGAGTCCATAGTTCTTCACAAATTTACGGTATTACCCTGTTAACCCTAAAAACCCGCATAACCCTTTTAAGGTTGTTGGTCTTGGCCAGTTAAGCATACATTTTATTTTGGCAGGTGTTGATGATGGTTTTTAGCTTAGGGGTACAATCGTAAAACCCTAGTCAGACAGTGACGTCACAGAACGTGAGTAATAATGTCCAAACCAAGCACATTTATTGAACCCTTTAATTTGTCTCATGAGAAAATTACTGTGGTACCTTTTTTTTTTAATGCTGATTAGGGTTTCGACAGGCCAAAACCCTAATTCTCACACCGCATGTGCCAATGGCTAACCATGCCAGCCACACCTACCGCGCCAAAGCATGCCAACCATGCTACCCGCACCCCTATGCCAATAGCAAACCATGCCAGCCACACCTACCGCGCCAAGGCATGCCAACCATGCTAGCCGCACCCCAGTGCCAATGGCAAACCATGCCAGCCACGCCTACCGCGCCTTGCCAAACACACCTTGCCATGGCCCCATGCCAACCTAGCCGCGCCACCTTGCTAGCCTTCCCTACGCGGCTACCAAAAACGAAGGCGTGCGACAATCAACAGTCTCACTTCAATCCCAGGAGCAAATCCTAGCCGTTCGAGGTTACCAAACTACCTTTGGCCCAAAACCCTAGCTTGGTCACGAACCTAGCTAAGCTAGCCACGCCATGTGCCCATGGCAAACCCTTGGCCCCACATGCCAAGCCAAACCGCACCTAGCCAAGCTAGCCACGCCATGCGCCCATGTCAAACCCTTGGCCCCACATGCCAAGCCAAACCGCACCAAGCCAAAGCTTAGCCACGTTATGCGCCCATGGAAACCCTTGGCCCCACATGCCAAGCCAAACCGCACCTAGCTGCTAGCCACGCCATGCGCCCATGTCAAACCCTTGGCCCCACATGCCAAGCCAAACCGCACCTAGCCAAGCTAGCCACGTTATGCGCCCATGGAAAACCCTTGGCCCCACATGCCAAGCCAAACCGCACCTAGCCAAGCTAGCCACGCCATGCGCCCATGGAAAACCCTTGGCCCCACATGCCAAGCCAAACCGCACCTAGCCAATCTAGCCACGCCATGCGCCCATGGCAAACCCTTGGCCTCACATGCCAAGCCAAACCACACCTCGCCAAGCTAGCCACGCCATGCGCCCATGGCAAACCCTTGGCCCCACATGCCAAGCCAAACACGCCTTGCCTTGGCCCTAGCCAAGCTAGCCGCACCATGTGCCCATGGCAAACCCTTGGCCCCGTCATTCCAAGCCAAACCACACCCCAGTGCCAATGGAAAACCATGCCAGCCACACCTACCGCGCCTAGCCAAATGCACCTTGCCATGGTCCCATGCCAACCTAGCCGCGCCACCTTGTCGGCCTTCCCTACGCGGCTACCAAAAACGAAGGCGTGCGACAATCAACGGTTGCCCTTCAATCCCAGGAGCAAATCCTAGCCGTCCGAGGTTACCAAACAACCTTTGGCCCAAAACCCTAGCTTGGTCACTAACCTAGCCAAGTTAGCCACGCCATGCGCCAATGGCAAACCCTTGGATCCACATGCCAAACCAAACCGCACCTAGCCAAGCTATCCACACCATGCGCCCATGGCAAACCCTTGGCCCCACATGCCAAGCCAAACACGCCTTTCCTTGGCCCTAGCCAAGCTAGCCACGCCATGCGCCCATGGCAAACCCTTGGCACCGCATGCCAAGCCAAACACGCCTTGCCTTGGCCTAGCCAATCTAGACACGCCATGCACCCATGGCAAACCCTTGGCCCCGCATGCCAAGCCAAACACGCCTTGCCTTGGCCCTAGCCAAGCTAGCCCACGGCATGCGCCCATGGAAAGCCCTTGGCCCCACATGCCAAGCCAAACACGCCTTGCCTTGGCCCTAGCCAAGCTAGCCGCACCATGTGCCCATGGCAAACCCTTGGCCCCGCCATGCCAAGCCAAACTACACCCTTCCTTGGCCCTAACCAACATAGCCGCGCCACCACGCTGGCCTTCCTACACGGCTACCAAAAATGAAGGCGTGCGACAATCAACGGTCGCCCTTCAATCCCCGGAGCAAATCCTAGCCATCCAAGGTTACCAGACAACGCATGGTAACCTTTGGCCCGAAAACCTAAGTTTGTCCACGCCAAACCATGCCATGCCAACCTAGCCGCGCCACCATGCTGGCCTTCCCTACGCGGCTACCAAAACGAAAGAGTGCAACGATCAACGACTATCTTTCCTCTTGAGATGCAAAATCTCGACCGTTGAAGGTCACCAAGCTAGCAAGTCTCCCAAGTACAACTTGCCAGGCAAGAACAACATGCTACATGTTTTCCAAAAAAACATTCGAGACATCAACACATATCACAAACTGGGGGATCCTCTTTGGGTATTGGTTTGGCGGTTTACAGCATGCGGCGTACACTACGCCCGTCATAAGGAAGTGTCATAAGAGTGAGGCGGTTAGTAAATATAGGAAGGTAAAGGTGAAACGTTCATGGGATATCAATTCCATACGTTAACGATTTTATGGAACATCAATACCATGCATACGGTTGTTGATGGTGGATTTTCGTTTAAGGTTAAATTTGTAAAAAAAACAGAAAATCATGCGCTGACATCTTGTAAAAGATAAAGCCGTTTATAAGTGACGGATACTCCTCACTTAATTCACCAAGAATGGAGCATGTAGCAACAATCCTATTCTGTGAATACATGAAATTCCTCCAGGGTTGGAGCATGTAGCAACAATCCCTTCCCCGTGAATTTCATATCGGCACCTTGTATTTCAGTACTCATTATCGATTGTGGCATGACGACCGAGTGTTACTCTTACGAGTAACACGAACCTCCAAGCACTATAATGAATCATTATCGATGTGGCATGACGACCGAGTGTTACTCTTACGAGTAACACGAACCTCCAAGCACTATAATGAAACCATGTACGAAATACCCGTACAGTTGATTCTCGGTGTGTTATACTAGCCCGAGCCCTCTCGGTGTGTTATACTAGCCCGATTGAGCCCCCTCTCGGTGTGTTATACTAGCCCGATTGAGCATCCAAAGACCGACCGTATCGCAGTTCGGATATGATCTCGACCATAGATCATCCAACTCCATAAGCATGATTGGATGACCCGGATCAATTCCATCACCCTCAAGCGGTATGGAATACCCACGGTCGACCCCGCATGGTCGGCCATTGGCCTTTGCTTGCCAAGAGACGTTCATACCAAGCATTATGGACTTGGAAAACTCTAAATAAGGGTTTGCGGCATATTACATGTGTCGCAAACAATCTCCAACCATCCATCTTCGCAGGTATAGATGGAGGGTGTAGATGTAGACTCAAAGGGCCCTGGAGCATGTCGACACAATCACCATGTGACCGCCTACACACTTGACCAATCGGTCAAAACCAACCACGATTGGTTACAACAAATTCGTCCGCCTAAAACAGCATGGTCGCACGGCTTTGAAAGCCAAAATTAGGGTTCAAGCCATCACGCGCGTCCATCTTCTCCACACGAATGGAGGGTCACAGATTAGATTAAGCGAGTCCTGGTTATACCAAGCCATGACCACCGTGGGCCCATCTACCTCCTCATGTTCGGCCAAGGCATATCATGCCCGGTTAACCCCAAAACGCCCGTCAAACTTGTGTGGTTACACCTCCCAGTTTGCAAACTAATCTTGACCACTCAACTTCACCGGGACGAATTGAGTGGCTTAGATCACGTTTTCATGGGACGGTGAGACATGGGCGTGAACACCAGCCTACCACCTACACGCTAGAGTGACCGACCAAGACCGACCAAGGACGGTTGTCTTGGAACGTGTGCGGGAATATCACGCGGTTACCAATTCCTTTGCGGTAAGAGATTTCGCCGCAAAACCGATCTCAACCATTCCTCTTTGCCGGTCAAATTGAGGGCCCAGATCGCGCTTTCATAAGGGAACGGAATACGGCGCCTACACCATCATGCCGTCAACACGCATGTATGGTCGGTCCTCTCAAAATCCTTCTTATGCTTGGTTTCACCAAGCTTAAGAGTCATGCTTGCGCTCCTCTTCAATATTCATTAACGGTCGCAGATGAGTGTCTCAAAGATCATCTCATCCGTCCAACTTCACCAGCTTGGTTATACAACCTCTGTCGGGTTATTTGGTTAGTGAGGAGTCATTACCCATCACTTTACCACACCGTAATGCGCACTGATAAAATACACACGATACTTCACAAGTATCGACTTCTGAATAACACGGTTATTCAACTCGAATTACATGCTATCTTTCGTGGATCCACGATCCACACATTCCAGACATCAATCATGTCACAAACGGGGGGATACATATCGGGGTATTGGTCCAAGGTTTACGAAAGTGCGGCGTGCAACGCGCCATCACAAGAACGTGTCGGGGAAGTCATGGACGGTTAGAGATGAACAGAGAAGTGGGCAAGACTTCGTGTATCACCGACACACAACTCCACTACTCCATCATTCCACTTCCTCCACTTCCCACGAGAAACGTGAATGAGGCTCAATGACTTGTATAAATAGGTTCTCCTCCTTATTTCCAACAACGAGAGAAAAATAGGAGAGAGAGAACAGAACAACACAAGTTCAGACGAGACAGAAAATTAAGTGTTAATACAAATCGTATTCAAACACCCCGAGCCTGCTTGCATCAACCGCGAGCTTGCTCATCTTTCTGTTACAAGTCATAAGCAAGCCAACACCTTCACAATCTCAACACCTTCTTCGCTTCCCTCCCTAAGATCAACCCCATCTCCTTCACTTTGTGACCGAAACAAGTCCGGGAACGGCCATTTCTTGGTTTAGGCCGGACTTGCACAGATTGATCTCTCGAATCTACAAGCACTCACCGCGCAAAGTGCATTTGTTGAAGGTTTAGATTCATTCCTCATCCACACCCCAAATTACCAAATTCTGCGGGGAGTAGTTTTCACCCATCAACAATTGGCGACCATAGTGGGAGGTTGATCTCTCGGTTGCACAAAATTGAATTCTCAATTTTTCTGTTTCCATCTCGCAATGTATCCGGAAACAACAGTGGTTCGGATATCATGGGAAGTATAGTTAGACTTCTTTGAGGATGTCTTGGCAAATCAAGCCGGTATCACTGTAAGGTAGAGCGAAACATTCCGCCTTTTGAATGATATAACATCACAATTACAAGAAGGGTCGGCGTGCATCTACTCGGGCAAAGTGCAAGAAACGCCGAATCCTTAGCAGGAGTCACACCTTTACCTGGAGAGGAAAAAGAGCCCGCAGGAGACTCAGGAAAGATGAACAACATGGTCCAGTCAACAATGAAGAACCGAGGCAACTCCACGAGAGGAGAGGACTTGTCCGAGTACTACAACGTCTACCGGATAAAGAAATGGAGCCTCGCAGCTTTACGGATCCCTGCTTGGAAGATTTACATCTCAAGACCCTTGTCGAAGCCGTGAAGAAACGCTTGAGGAAGGAGAGATCAATCAAGTAACACGTGAGTACGAGAGGATGGGAACGTTCAATTCGATCACTCGCGGTGATATTACAACACCTCCCATCACCGGAGCCGAGCAGCTGCAAGTCCTGGCATCTCATCAAGTGTAACACCTCCTGTAGTCACCAGAGCAACAACTTCCACTCCTTCATCAGGACGAGGAACCGGAGGGGCGAGAGGAGGACCATCTCCCATTATTGCGGACTTGATGGAAAAGCAGAAGTTCTTGTCAAGACTCAAACGGATATGGCCGCAACTCGGAAAGAGGTACTCACTTTTCTTAAGACATTAACGATCGATTTCCACATGACCCGCCCAGTCCCCGGAGCCAACAAGGAATGAATTCAACGCACCGGAGAAGGTACTTCAATGGCAATGCACCTACATGGACCTCGATCAAAGAAGCGACATCGTATATGAGTGGTCCTGTCATGGAGGCTCCTACACTGGGACTGATCCTCACAACGATCTTCCTCAAGTCAATAGTTTCACTATGAACCGAGGCCGGTGGATCGGGAAGCGGTTTCTCTAGTGGAAAGTTTATGCAAACTTTCACATCTCTCGAAGAATCGGCCACGGAGACGTTTTGCTGCTATCAACCGAGGAAGGTCACGACCGTGACCTACATGTCACCGCACGCATCAAGGATTCGAGTTCAAGACGACCCTTATCTACACAGGATCGTCTTCATTACTCTCAAGATTCTCGGGACATCCAAGGCTCTCCCGAGGCAAGGTCGTACGGAAGCCTACCACAATGACTGACTTCGAGGGAAACCAAACCAACATACGGTAGAAGCTCCGTGGAAAGAATCGCACAAGTTCGTTGCATCCCACTCCCCATGTGGGCGTCAATTCAGGAAGAAGACCGACTTGCATCATTGAGGGCTAGTACCCACGATGCATCTTTGCCGACGAAGCATTCTTCTCCATACTGTGAAGCCACAACCCACGTTCACACGAGGAGGGAACGAACTTTATCAGCAGAGGAGACTGTTACCCAGTCTCTCCACCTAATGGAATGCTACAACAAAGAACGAACCACAAGAGCAAGTGCTAGATGCTCCACAACAGCCGCAAGATGGCACCAACTCTACAACCGATGAAATTGAAATCGTTGAGGAATCTCCTAGGCCTATCTCCATCACTCAACCTTGTGTACGGATAAACGCACGAAGCTCGTGCAACTTCTCAAAGAGTACCAGACATATTTGCTTAGAGATATGAAGAAATGCCGGATGAAAATTGGTCACCCATCATATACATGTCATAATTGCAGATCCAAGTCGGTTAAACAATTATAGTTCATACATGAGGAAAATGGATAGATCGAAGCTTTGCATAGACTTCAGAGACTTGAACAGGTGCTGCTCCAAAAACGATCCTCCTCTGCCTAACATCGACATGTTAATAGATACAACCAACGGAAAAAACCATGTAAACCACGCTTGGGGACTGAGGCTCAACATGAAGTTCCTTCACCGTCAGTCAAGGACTTCTTCAACATGAGAAAGATGGTCACAAGAATCATGGATTCGCAAGGGTAATCGAACCGAAGAGGAAGCCACTTCAACGCTCCCTCCAGCAGAAGCGCTTCAATGGTCTATTCAAGAGCCGCAACGCTTCTCCCGAGACCCACGTTCGCCTGTAATCCTTCTTCAACACTCCCTCCAGACCCACCTCAACAACAGCATCGAAACCACTTTAACATCCTCTCGAGACGTTTCAACACTCAAGCCGCATCAATAATCTGCGCTCCGGTCAAGTTATCTTTGATGTACTCATTGCTCAACATACGTCTCATCCATCCTTCATAAGGCCTGGTGAGCATGAAAAAACCTAAAAGTCGATAGGAGAAGAGTTATCTTGTGGAACAGATATTTTCCTATAGTTGAAAAGGCGCGGTGAACAACTCATCATCAATGTTCTACATATCTTTGAAGCTTTCAACACCTCCCCGACTTGGCACTAGCATTATCTCCGAGAAGACATCTCAACAGGGATTCTTTTCTTCCACAATGAAATAAAAGACGGGGAGTTAGAACTTGTATGAAAATACAGGAGATGTAGTCACACACGGCAAGACACAACTCACACGGAGCACACAATGGCCGGTCCAAACACCATTCAAGTCCAAAGACAAATTTTAGTCCTAAATACAAATTTTAGTCTCGGTACAAATTTCAAGTCTGGTGTTGATTTCAAGACCGGTACAAGTTTCAAGTCCGGTATTGATTTCAAGTTCTCCGGTATAAATTTCAAGTCCGGGTATTGATTTAAAGTCCGGTACAAGCTTCAAGTTCAGTACAAATTTCAGTCAGGCGTATGTGGGTGAGACTCACGTTCAATCAAGCAGACACAACAAGCCCACATTCGATCAAGCAGGCGCAGTAGCCCCACGAACGAAGCAAGTGCAGCAGTCCGTCGATTAGGCACAACCCCACGATCGAGTGAAGCAGGCGCAATAGCCCCTCGACCGAAGCAGGCATAACAAGGTCGATCGAAGCAGGCAAGACCGATATCATACTAGGGAAACGCTCTCCTATATGCCTTTTGAACGTGACATACTCCAAGGACAGGATGACCCGTCCCTCCTGGTAACATCTAACTTTGCCTCATAAGTTTTATCTTTAACTGTCACCATCTCATGCCTACCACACAATAGTGTAACCATTATGTGCTAGGCAGGGGACTTAATGTTGATGGTGGATTTTCGTTTAAGGTTAAATTTGTAAAAAAACAGAAAATCATGCGCTGACATCTTGTAAAAGATAAAGCCGTTTATAAGTGACGGATACTCCTCACTTAATTCACCAAGAATGGAGCATGTAGCAACAATCCCATTACGTGAATACATGAAATTCCTCCCGAGTTGGAGCATGTAGCAACAATCCCTTCCTGTGAATTTCATATCAGCCTTGTATTTCAGTACTCATTATCGGGTGGCATGACGATCGAGTGTTACTCTTACAGAGTAACACGAACCTCCAAGCACTTGTAATGAATCATTATCAGTGTGGCATGACGACCGAGTGTTACTCTTACATGGGTAACACGAACCTCCAAGCACTATAATGAAACCATGTACGAAATACCCGTCAGTGCGATTCTCGGTGTGTTATACTAGCCCGAGCCCTCTCGGTGTGTTATACTAGCCCGATTGAGCCCTCTCGGTGTGTTATACTAGCCCGATTGAGCATCCTAGATCGACCGTGATCGGTTCGGATATGATTCGACCGCAGTCATCCAACTCCATAAGCATGATTGGATGACCCGGATCAATTCCATCACCCTCAAGCGTATGGAATACCCACGGTCGACCCCGCATGGTCGGCCATTGGCCTTTGCTTGCCAAGAGACGTTCATACCAAGCATTATGGACTAAAACCCTAAATAAGGGTTTGCGGCATATTACATGTGTCGCAAAACAATCTCAACCATCCATCTTCGCGGTATAGATGGAGGGTGTAAATGTAGACTCAAAGGGCCCGGAGCATGTCGACACAATCACCATGTGACCGCCTACACACTTGACCAATCGGTCAAAACCAACCACGATTGGTTACAACAAATTCGTCTCGCCTAAAAACAGCATGGTCGCACGGCTTTGAAAGCCAAAATTAGGGTTCAAGCCATCACGCCGTCCATCTTATCCCAAACGAATGGAGGGTCACGTATTAGATTAAGCAGGTCCGGTTATACCAAAGATGACCACCGTGGGCCCATCTACCTCCTCATGCGGTCGGCCAAGGCATATCATGCCCGGTTAACCCCAAAACGCCCGTCAAACTTGTGTGGTTACACCTCTCGGATTGCAAACTAATCTTGACCACTCAACTTCACCTACGAATTGAGTGGCTTAGATCACGTTTTCATGGGACGGTGAGACATGGGCGTGAACACCAGCCTACCACCTACACGCTAGAGTGACCGACCAAGACCGACCAAGGACGGTTGTCTTGGAACGTGTGGGAATATCACGCGGTTACCAATTCCTTTGCGGTAAGAGATTTACCGCAAAACCGATCTCAACCACTCCTCTTGCTTGGTCAAATTGAGTGGCCCGGATCGCGCTTTCATGAGGGAACGGAATACAGGCGCCTACACCATCATGCCGTCAACACGCATGTATGGTGGGTCCTCTCAAAATCCTTCTTATGCTTGGTTTCGACCAAGTCAAGAGTCATGCTTGCGCTCCTCTTCAATATTCATTAACGGGCCGCAGATGAGTGTCTCAAAGATCATCTCATCCGTCCAACTTCACCAGCTTGGTTATACAACCCTGGTCAGAGTTATTTGGTTAGTGAGGAGTCATTACCCATCACTTTACCACACCGTAATGCAAGACTGTGCATAAAATACACACGATACTTCACAAGTATTGACTTCCCGAATAACACAAGATTCAACTCAAGATTACATGCTATCTTTCGTGGATCCACGATCCACACATTCCAGACATCAATCATGTCACAAACGGGGGATACATACCGGGTATTGGTCCGCGGTTTACGGCGTGCGACGTGCAACGCGCCATCACAAGAACGTGTCGAAGTCATGGACGGTTAGAGATGAACATGAGAAGTGGGCAAGACCGGTCGTGTATCACCGACACACAACTCCACTACTCCATCATTCCACTTCCTCCACTTCCCACGAGAAACGTGAATGAGGCTCAATGACTTGTATAAATAGGTTATCCTCCTTATTTCCAACAACGAGAGAAAAATAGGAGAGAGAGAACAGAACAACACAAGTTCAGACGAGACAGAAAATCAAGTGTTAATACAAATCGTATTCAAACACCCAGAGCTCCGCTTGCATCAACCGCGAGCTTGCTCATCTTTCTCATACAAGTCATAAGCAAGCCAACACCTTCACAATCTCAACACCTTCTTCGCTTCCTCCCTAAGATCAACCCCATATCCTTCACTTTGTGATCGAAACAAGTCTGGAACGGCCATTTCTTGGTTTAGGCCGGACTTGCACGATTGATCTCTCGACCCTACAAGCACTCACCGCGCAGTTGCATTTGTTGAAGGTTTAGATTCATTCCTCATCCACACCCCAAATTACCAAATTCTGCAGGAGTAGTTTTCACCCATCAACAACGGTTACCACCTCCTCCCATTTACTTACCCATTTTTCCATTCCTTAATGAGACCAGGGTACATTTCACTGTGACTTGTATAAATAGGTCTTACCTATTTCCACGTAACAACAAGTTCATTCGGGAATACACAACACTTAGAAAATACTTGCTAGCTTACCATTTGTTAGCCTTCCCACTTTTTGATACAAGTCGTAGTAACACAACTACTCTTCCGTAATCAACTATTCTCGTCTCATCACTTTCCTTTCTTCCCTCCCCAAAGCCAACCCATTTTCCTTCACTTTGTGACCGAAGCAAGTCTGGAACGACCATTTCTTGGTTTAGGCCGGACTTGTACAGATTAATGTCTCGAATCTAAAGTTCTACCTTGCAGTATATTGTTTAGGGTTTAAATTGTTTCTCACCCGTACACAGCAGAAACCATTTTCACCTACAAACAATTGGCGACCACAGTGGGAGGTTCGGTTACAATGTCAATTTTCGACCATTGATCTCATGCTTCGACCCAGACATCAAGATGATAGAAGCAGCGGCCCGCTCGTGGATCGACGACTCGATTCAGATTTACCCAACTATCACCATGACACGACAAGGGATGACTGGGGACTTCTTAGAGGATAGATGCAAATGATCCGCCCGAGAATTGACGACTCGGTTATCAGGCAACTCAGTAACGACTGGGGACTTTTCACAATCATGAAGGTGCTTCCCGTAAAACCTGGTCTTACACCCGGAAAGTTTCCTTTTTCATCAGGAGACCTAAAAAACCAAGTAAGTCCTACCCAGAAAAAATGCGTGGTTTACCTTTTCAAGTTTTCACGGGAATAAAAAAAAAATACAATAGCCATGTTTTGTTCCTCCCCATGTCATCTACCAAACACACGGTTCCATGGTTTTTCTGGGATGCCGGCAACACTTTCAACCAAGACAACATCATTTCCAAAAAAAAAATCCAGAAAATCAAAACCATAAACCAGGCGCTTCCATTTTCCTTTCAAAAAAAAAAATAAAGAAGTTCAGAAGACAGAAATGTATTCAAGGAAAGTTTTCCAAAAGCGGCTTGCTCCTCTTAGCAAAGGCCTCCTCGTGCTCGAGAGCCGCCCTTTTCAACTTCAAATTCGCCTCGCACAATCTTTTGAATTCCGTCTCGTTTCTTCACCATGTCTCGGGAGGACCTTCGACTGTTTGGGCCAAAGAACTTTTCAACCTCGGAGAAACCGTCGACGAACCAAGGAGCATTGAACTCGAACTTTATGCACATGTCACGGTGGAAACACCAACTCGAGATTACGTCCTCAGAAACTGTATCACCACTCACGTTGCGCATGTCGTCAATCGAAGATAAGGCTTCCTCCACACGCTTGACTAGCGCGTATCGGCTAGTAATTTTCTTGGTCGTGGCAATATGACCGTAGTTTTCCCATATCTTGGTATATAACGCCTCATGTTTAATCGGTACGCTAAATCCCCAATCAACACGTGATCCGGATAAGGAACTGTGCATGGAGGAATAAAGGTGGTGCCTGCGAATGCATCAGTAACTGGCGAAGGATTCCTAACAACAATTGCGCCAACATTCACGTGAGAAATCTCCGCTGTCTGAGTCATAACAACGCTTCCATCTTGATCGGCCTCTGTTTCAAAGCCACCAGGCTTGGCTGACACGGCTAGAGACAAAGACCTGTCTTCACCAGTTTCCATCTCAAGTTCGTTTTCGTAACCTGCTTCGCTCTGCAGATATCATGGCTTAGACTCTTTAAAAAAAAGGGGGAGAGGAAGAAGGAAAGAAGAAGAAGAGCATGGAGAAGACTCACCGATTCGCCAGACCGACTAGAGGAAGATTCAAGACTACTATCTAAGAACTACTCGCCATCTCTCGGACTCGAGCTTTCACGCTTCTCGGATTCCCCTTCTCCATGGGTAGGCTCAAGACCGCCGCCTTCCATCTCAAGAGGTGCGCTTTTCTCGACTACGTGCAAGTTTAGTGAAGGCGTTCACACCCAAGACCCTAGGCAAGGCACAAGAACAAGACACTCGTAAATGAGACAAAGATATACGTAATCCGATCGAATCGTGAAGAAAATTATACGTACTCGCATATTGGAAGATCTAAAAGTCGGGAGAGCCATCGGATCCGACTTAAAACCACTAACACGGCTTTTATATCTTCGCTCCTTCACTTGGGGACTATCTGCATTCGGCAATCTGGATTTTCGCTGGGATCCCTCAAAGTGGATGTTCCGCTAAAATCGCAGAGAAGGCTTACCGCGACGATTTTCTACCACATCATTCACTTAATCCATGGATAGTAAGAAACTCATCCTTCCAAAATATGTTATATTTGGAGGTTGTTGATGGATTTCGCCCACAAGCGAGTAAAGGGAGACTTTGACCCGACGCAAGAGCACTAGCATCGATAACATTGGACAACGGGATTTCCGAACAACCAAATGACGAACGAGTGGGACCCTTGGTCAAAACCCATATGCCGAGCCGCCCTATCAATATTATAAGAGATCGCTTTGCAAGATCCTCGAAAGAAAGACGGTACATGACCGGGAGTGCAGCTTCGCATGAACACCATCTCTCCAACACTCAGATCCTCTTTATCAGAAGACAAAGACATGTTCGGAACAAGAGCAAAGGTACTGATCTGAGTTATAGACGCATGCACCGGAACCCATGGACGAAAATTAACCGTGTACGAGTTGTCAAGAAATCCGACCAGGTTCGAGCCAATCTTTGGACGCCTATTCGACCAGCGTAGTATCCTGGAGCCACCCCAAGACTCGGGAAGTACAGCCAACGGTTTTGGGGCATACTTCTCGAAGTGCTCCCACATCCACGCCTGAAGAAAGGCGGCATGAATGTACGAATCCACTTTCATATATCCGTTTGAAGCACACATATCCGAGACCAGCTGATCCAAGTGTGCGTACAGAGAACTAAGAAACAAACCGCCAATAGGGAGAACGACGCTTTTTGCCAGTTTTATAGTAAACTTGATAAGTTCCTGCCTTATCTCCTTCTTACCGGAGCCGTCATCAAAAATATCTCTCGGGATAACCAAAGAGCCAAGAACGCCGACATGAAGTATGTTATTCTTCTCGGTTCGACTCCAACTCGTCAGAAACCACCGAGACACCCACCAGTCATGTAAGCACTTCATCTCGTTTTCTTTCCGAACGAATCCATTTGACTTCGCAACTGTGGCGGCGCGCATTTCTTCTTCATATGCAGATAACCTAACGTCAAGGTTTCCAATTACGGCAAGATTTAGCAACACATCCACGCTCTCCAAGGAGATGGTCATTTCACCCCACCTGCATACGGCCGTGTAGGTATTCGAACACCATCTGGAAACAAAAACAACTAGGCCTGGAATATCTTTCCTAATCTAGAGCACTGCGGAAGCCGCAACAGCACCAACAATCTGCGCCTTGGTCAAATTGGTTTTTACATGCTCCTGGCTCATCATAAACCGCATCCATTTCTCGAAGGGACGCAACGGACTCACAGAGATTTTAAAGTCAATAGGAGAGGCATGATATTCTTTCCTCTGAAGGCAAAACCTTATTACGCCTCTGCCGTACCGACGGTCTTCTCACTCACTTTCCGAATCAGTCAGAAGAATCGACACATACTTGGGGTGATTTCTTTTAACCGTGGCCGATGTCGTGAAGAACTCATCATCTACGTTTGGCTTGGAATTGCCAACATCTTTCGGTATGACAGTATTTTTCTCAAGTGACATCATAATGAAGACTCTCCCACGCTACTTTCACCTTCCAAACAACTACAATGGAACAATACGAAGAGAAATTATTACGGAAAGTGCACGGAAATTATTTTTCCACCAATCGGTTGTCAGCCGACACAAATATAATTACACTTTCTTACTACTCAAAATATAAATATAGCAAGGGCAAGAAAGGATCGATCCCACAGAGAGGTCTAGGTTGTCAAATTGTTATGGTTTCCTATATAAAACACCGAGGATTTTGTGATTTTATAAACTAAAATAAAAGCAAATAAAGAAACAAATAAGCAAACAAATAAGATAGAAGAGATATTGGTTAAGGATTTCGTTTTCATTCACTAACATGCTTTTCACAATAACTAGAATTGATATTTAATCTCAACTTTTATCAAAGACCCTAGAATACCTTGATCGCAAGAATATCCCGCAAACCTCCTCATGTCATCAACAAACACATTAAAAGATGCGAATGTGAATTCTACCTAAAGGAACAACCTAACGTGTAAAAGCACTAATCAAGTTTAATTCCCTAGATGCGTTAAGTTCTATGAAATCAGGCCAATCAAAGCAATCGAACGTGGAAAGCGCACTAATCCGATTTAACAAAGGTTACAATTCACATATGATCATAAGAATATATCACTACAAACTATAATCATATTATGCTACTTGTATCCAAGGAATATCACTTTTGCGTATAATAAACCCTAAACTAGCAATAGATGTGATTAGAAGTTCTACCAATTTGCAACTTGACAAAACAATCAATCAATCATAAAACAATATTTTCAGAGAATTGCAAACGATAGATATGAGACAAAACTAATATATTGAATCAAAGAATCATATTATGTGAAATCCAACTATTCCATAACCAATAATAAACTTAGGTACTCTTATTCATGGAGTTCATCACAAGAAGAAAGAGAAAAGACTTCATGGTTCTAAACCCTAGAATAAAGTAGAAGAGATAATAATAAAACGTTGTTCCATAACATTGTAGAAGTCTTCCCTTTTGTAGTCTTTTTCTCCTTCCAAAACTAGGTTTTGTCTTCAAAGTCCATTAGTTGGAAATTCACCCGGCCCACCATGGAGAGAAACCCGTGTACAAATTTTGTCCCAAAAACGGTCGCCGGAAAACTGGGATTGTAGCCGGAATCCCGCCTAATCGTCAGCTAGGAAAGTAGCTCGGGTGACCGCAAAGTCAAACCGGCCACCGGGTCAACGGGTCGGGACCGAAAGTCATCTCGGTCAACGAGTCAAACCGGCCGGGTCAACTGGGTCAGGTGAGTCAGGGTCTGGATCATTATCTTACTCAGCTGGATGGGCTGAGTGGCTTTGGCCTAGGTCATTGCACTGGCCTGACTTGCTGCTGCACCATGATTGTGCTTCCAGCCATGATGGCTGCCTTCCCTGTAACCTCAGTGCATATCCTGTAATGCACCATGTTTGTAATATCCTGCCCTGCAACTCAGCTCCAAAACATCACCTCTTCTTTCACAGATCCATTCATCCCTTTTCTGCTCTATCTCAATCTCACATGCATCATCTACACAACTCAAGTCACAATGGCAACCACAAACTCATTCTCTTCATCACTCACAATTTCTTCCTGAGTTAGTCTTTGGCACCAGCACCTGCAATCAATCTCACAGCTGCAACATCACAATGCATAAATCTCATACCCAATTGCAAATGCAATAATTCTCGCCTTCACACATTCCATTCCCGCAACCAAACCAAATGCACTAAGCACACTGCTCTGTAATCTTATCAGCATCCCCTATTCTTCAGCCCAATCTCACAGCAGCTTGCAATTCCACCTGACACAGTTTTCATCAGCTACAGCTCATTAGTATCCTTTTCTTGTAACCTGCAGCTCCAATCTCACAACATCATATGTGCTCAGGCCATAAACTCTTCTGCCATTGCAAGAGCAATGATAGAAGCGAAGAACACAAACTTCTTGTCTTAGCTCAAATTCCAGCCAATTCCTCCAAAGAATAAAGATCACCAAAGATCACCAGCTGCAACTAGCCCCTAACGAGCTCAGCTCCATCCGGTATCACCTGCAATTTCAATAACAGCTGCGGCACCAATTCGGTCAACCCACAAGCACCAACAACTCCAGTGGGTATTGCACCGCACCTGCACCTCCACCACCGGTCTTCTCACTGCTACTTGAATATCGCTCGAGCTCCCACAACATCAGGGTCTTACAGCTCCATTGCAATCTGCACAATTCTGCCCTGTAACTCATACCTCAAGACAATCCTTCTCAAATGCAATTTCTCATGAATATCACCATTACTGCCTTGTTCAACCACCACCCATCAATCTCTTCATCTCGTTCACAATTCCATCTTCCAAGCACTAACCGGTGCCCATCTTCTCCTTGCCCGAACCGCATCTTTCTCGGACTTCATCTGCCATCTTTGTCACCACAGAACCATCACCTCCACAATTTCATCACAACCCAAAGACCATCTCAATTTCAACTTCATAGCCACAAACCCATTAAATCAAAACAAAGAATAAGAACCCGTAATTCATTTTCATTTGATTTTCGTGAGATAACAAACCCTAACTTTTCTATTGATTGAAATCATCACAAACTCGGATCGAGTTTACCCATCTTAAACTTCAATTTCGAGACCACCAATTTCCTTTTGTTCTTCAAATGACCTAATGATTCTTCTCGATTTCTCGATTCGGTTCATTCCTTCTGTGTTGTTCAACAACAACAATACTTGCCTGATTCCGACTACGGTACAAGCACCACCATCTTCTCCATTGAATTCATCGATGTCTTCTTATGATGTTTTCACTTCTCGATCTCAATCTCTCGAATTTCATCAGCAGCCATTTCTGTGTATGAATGAGAGAAAAGTCTCTCATAGGGTTATAGAATGGGGATAGATATTTGCACCCGGGTACTCCTGATAAGGGCTTACAAAGTTTCAAGCCCCTTATCCTCAGCTGGTCTGTCTTTAGCACTCCTCCTAAAAGAGTTGCCCCTTAACATGATGCCAGGCTCCAGATAGTGGTTGCTTCTGAAATGACACTCTTGCCCTTATTGCTTATGAGTTCTTGTTTTGCCCATAACTTCTTCATACGAACTCAGAATGACTCCATTCTTTCGCCATCGTCTTCATCTTCTCGTCCTCTACACAATGAAAAGTAGAAATCTTGTATTTGAACGAGTTCCAATTGGTCTTTTTGCTCCAAATGACTCAATTGCACCTAATAAACTCAAAAGCACACATAAGATACATAATTTACAAGAAAACTCGCAAAGAAAGCATAAATACTAGATATTAAATACGGTGTATTCTACACCTATCACCACCCATGATGCAAGCCAGATTATTTCAAAGCCGTACCCTGCAGCATAAAATTCTTGTCCGACCGAGGAGGTGCGCCCCACCATGGGAACCATGCACACGACCACACCAAAACAAGGAGTAAACCCTAAAAAACTAGGTTTTCGTGGGGAAGGGATGGAAATTACTATCGCGTGCTTGCTTTTCACAGTGAGTTGAGGCGGTCAACATTACTATGGTATTCATGCCTAAGTACTACTACAAGCTCGTGCAAAACATACCTACGGCTAGGATTCACACCAACATTTTCCACAAGGTCATGAAAAGGTACGCCTACAACTAAGGTTTACACCAACACAAAAGAAAAGAGAAAACAAGTTAAAGAAAAAGTATTGGAAGGCATACTGGATTTGCTTGTCCGCTTTGCTTTACTGCTACCACACGGCTGGGATAAAAAAATACGCGTGAAACGAAAGAGAAGCCGACCCTCCTTTTATATATACATGGTACGTGGGAGTTTGAACAAGGAAAGGATTTCCTATTATGAGCCAAGAAAGGAAAAGAGGAAACCGGTCCCGCAAAGACCAATTTCCACGCCCAAGACCGCTCACGTCGTGCCTTAGACACACACGCCAAGCCGTCCGCTATGCTTTGCCTCCCCAAGTTGTGCACACCTCGCCTCACCGGACCACGCCTTGCCATGGCCGCACCATGCCAAGCCGTCCACTCTACTATCGCAGGCCCTATCATGCCAGGCTGTCCATGCCATGGCTTGCCACGCCGACACCAACAACTCGTCGAGCCAACATTATGATGTTCCTTAACCCAGCCAAGATGATGAGAAGCCAGATTAAGTCACACCTCTCACCTCACCGCTTCACGGTCTACATGAATAAGATCTATGCAAGGATGCCAAACGTGGGATCATGAACTCTCCTTGCAAAAAATAGCAACCGTGTCAAGCCATCCACCATGCTTGCCTTCCTAAGACCACGCCACCTCTTGGCCCCACGTGCCAAGCCATCCGCTACGCTTTTCCTTCCAAGACTGCGCCGCTTTGCCTTGTGATGTACGGCCAGACCAAGCCCGGCCAACTTTCGTCTCACCACTCCACCTCTGCATCCCATGTACAACTTACGCGAGGCCGCCAACACCTAAGTAAGAACTCTCTTCACCCCTCAAAAAGGTTAGTCGGATTTTCTCGACCATCTTTGCAATGATTTACATCTTGATTCCGTCCTTATCTTGTCACCATCATATGCTTACCTCGCAACAAGGCACCTGTTCGAGCTAAGCGTGGGACTTAATGTTGATGGTGGTTTTTAGCTTAGGGGTAAAATCGTAAAACCCTAGTCGACAAAGTGACGTCACGAACTTGAGTAATAATGTCCAAACCAAGCACATTTATTGAACCCTTTAATTCGTCTGCGAGAAAATTACCAGGGTACCTTTTTTAATGTTGATAAGGGTTTCGACAGGCCAAAACCCTAACTCTCACACCGCATGTACCAATGGCTAACCATGCCAGCCACACCTACCGCGCCAAAGCATGCTAACCATGCTAGCCAGCCGCACCCCAGTGCCAATGGCAAACCATGCCAGCCACACCTACCGCGCCTTGCCAAACGCACCTTGCCATGGCCCCATGCCAACCTAGCCGCGCCACCTTGCCGGCCTTCCCTACGCGGCTACCAAAAACGAAGGCGTGCGACAATCAACGGTCGCCCTTCAATCCCAGGAGCAAATCCTAGCCGTCCGAGGTTACTAAACGACCTTTGGCCCAAACCCTAGCTTGGTCACGAACCTAGCTAAGCTAGCCACGCCATGCGCCCATGGAAAACCCTTGGCCCCACATGCCAAGCCAAACCGCACATAGCCAAGATAGCCGCGCCATGCGCCCATGGCAAACCCTTGGCCCCACATGCCAAGCCAAACCGCACCCAGCCAAGCTAGCCACGCCATACGCCCATGACAAACCCTTGGCCCCACATGCCAAGCCAAACCACACCTAGCCAAGCTAGCCACGCCATGCGCCCCATGGCAAACCCTTGGCCCCACATGCCAAGCCAAACCGCACCTATCCAAGCTAGCCACGCCATGCGCCCATGGCAAACCCTTGGCCCCACATGCCAAGCCAAAACACACCTTGCCTTGTCCCTAGCCAAGCTAGCAATGCCATGCGCCCATGGAAAACCCTTGTCCCCACATGCCAAGCCAAACATGCCTTGCCTTGGACCTAGCCAAGCTAGCCGCACCATGTGCCCATGGCAAACCCTTGGCCTCGTCATGCCAAGCAAAACCACACCCTAGTGTCAATGGCAAACCATGCCAGCCACACCTACCGCGCCTTGCCAAACGCACCTTTCCATGGCCCCATGTCAACCTAATCGCGCCATCTTGATGGCCTTCCCTACGCGGCTACCAAAAACGAAGGCGTGCGACAATCAACAGTCGCCCTTCAATCCCAGGATCAAATCCTAGCCGTCTGAGGTTACCAAACGACCTTCGGCCCAAAAACCTAGCTTGGTCACAAACCTAGCCAAGCTAGCCACGCCATGCGCCCATGGAAAACCCTTGGCTCCACATGCCAAACCAAACCGCACCTAGCCAAGCTAGCCACACCATGCGCCCATGGCAAACCCTTGGACCCACATGCCAAGCCAAACACGCCTTGCCTTGGACCTAGCCAATCTAGCCACGCCATGCGCCCATGGAAAACCCTTGGCCCCACATTCCAAGCCAAACACGCCTTGCCTTGGCCCTAGCCAAGCTAGCCACGCCATGCGCCCATGGCAAACCCTTGGCCCCGCATGCCAATCCAAACACGCCTTGTCTTTGCCCTAGCCAAGCTAGCCACGCCATGCTCCCATGGCAAGCCCTTGGCCCCACATGCCAAGCCAAACACGCCTTGCCTTGGCCCTAGCCAAGATAGCCGCACCATGTGCCCATGGAAAACCCTTGGCCCAGCCATGCCAAGCCAAACTACACCCTGCCTTGGCCCTATCCAACATAGCCGCGCCACCACGCTGGCCTTCCCTACACGGCTACCAAAAACGAAGGCGTGCGACAATCAACGGTCGCCCTTCAATCCCCGGAGCAAATCCTAGCCATCCAAGGTTACCAGACAACGCATGGTAATCTTTGTCCCGAAACCTAAGTTTGGCCACGCCCAAACCATGCGATGCCAACGGCATGCCAACCTAGCCCAGCGCCACCATGCGGCCTTCCATACGCGGCTACCAAAATGAAAGCGTGCAACGATCAACGATTATCTTTCCTCTTGAGATGCAAAATCTCGACCGTCGAAGGTCACCAAGCTAGCAAGTCTCTCAAGTACGACTTGCCAGGCAAGAACAACATGCTACATATTTTCCACAAAAACATTCGAGACATCAACACATATCACAAACTGGGGATCCTCTTTTTGGTATTGGTTTGGCGGTTTACAACGTGCGGCGTACACTACGCCCGTCATAAGACAGTGTTATAAGGGTGAGGCGGTTAGTAAATACATGGAGTTAAAGGTGAAACGTTCATGGGAAATCAATTCCATACGTTAACGATTTTATGGAACATCAATACCATGCATACGGTTACCACATCCTCTCATTTACTTACCCATTTTTCCATTCCTTAATGAGACCGGTACGTTTCACTTCGAATTGTATAAATAGGTCTTACCTATTTCCACTGAACAATAAGTTCATTCGGGAATACATGATGAGTGCCAAATAGTGCATATTTATACACCTTTTTATTGGCATTTTACTCATCTTTTGCGCTCAAGAATCAGATATTATCCCAGATTCTGAGTTTTCCTTGTTTTCAAGAATAAATATTTGTATTAATTAATTTTGTGTTTTTAGGTAATAAATAAAGCTCGAAGAAACTGAGGAGCCCAAAGAGCGAATTGGAGTCAAGCGTCTATGGAGCAGATAGCCAAAGCCCGCGCAAATCGTTGCAACCCAACAAGGAAGACATGGGCTTGAGCTGGAGCAACCCGCGACCGGATCCGAGCCCGTCCACTCCAAACCGTTGAGATCTCTCTCATCCACATCCTACGGTCGCTACAGCCGCCTCATCAACCCTCGATGTACTCGCGCAACACCAGATCGCTCCAAAAACCGGCTACCTCTCTCAGCCGTTAAGATCTTCTCCAACCAATCCGACACTCGCTCCATCAGTCTCATCAAAGCTTGATGTTCATGCCTCACAGCAAAATCCCTAACCCTATACTACCCACTTTACCAACCCTATTCTCAACTTCATTTTCTCTTTCTTCTTCTCCTCTTCTGTCACCATCACCCCTCCACAGCTACCGCAGCCACCAACTACCACACCTTCTCCATCACTCTTCCTCGAGTTATCTTTCTCTTAGCTTCTCAAGACCCTAGAAGCTAGTTTAAAGATAACTAGAAGTTAGGGTTGTTCACCTAATCAAACCAAGAGGAGTTCTCGAGAGCGACTAGACATAAGGGAAAGGCGATTCGAGTATGGGTTGTGTTATTTTTCAATTATTTTCACTTTTTAAAGAAATTAGGGTTTGGTTGAATTGCATGTATAAATAGAGGAGTAGAGAGTGAAATTGGTTACGCCTGGATTAGCCAGAGCAGTCACTAGGTTTAATTTTGTTCTTTGTTATGTTAATTTGATGTTTTAATTTAATTGTTAGGGTCTCCATGAAACCCTAATTTACAACTGTGTTCTTCATGATTCATGTATTGTCTTGAATGCTGGAATATTTTCTAGGATAGAATTAATATTAGTACACAATACTTTGCTCTCACAGTGCATACCAACGCCATGGATGCACCAGTAGTTTGATTCCCACCGTGTATTCATTGTCTTTATGACTCATGCTTAGAATCCAATGTTTATCTATAGATTAATTGTACTTTAGCTAGACAGTTAATACTTAGGATGAATACCTTAGTTGTGATTAATTCTTCTATTGGTGAAACACCTTAGGTAAGAGGTAGAATTGACACTTCTCCTTATCCGTTACAAGGGCAAGAATAATACAATGAGCTAAAGACACGGTGTAAATCAAGGCAGATTGAAAGACCCTAATGCTCTTTAATTTATATCTTTTATCTTAGTTTAGTTCATCACATTCAAACTCAGCCGTTTCGGCAACCAAAATATCTTTGTTACATTTTGTCACTTGTTATCACTAGAACTCAGTAGTTAGCAAGCCGTAGAATCAACTAGAGCACACCCTCGTCTCGTGGATCGACCCGTGCTTGCCGCGTCTCCAATAGACGCCTGCACTTGCGGTATAACCCGTAGGCCATAAAATTTACTCATCTTCCAGGCCTATCAAGTTTTTGGGCGCTGCGCGGGACTTAGCGTGTGCCCCGTGTGATTTTTGTTCTTGCTTTACCAATTCCAATCCTCCCCGTATATATTCACTTTGAGTTATTATTTTAGTCCTGTTTTAGAGCAACTTAGCTGTAATTTTTTCCTTTTGCATCTTTTGTTGCATATTGTTGCTACATTATTGCATTTCAGTTAAATCCTCTAGTTCTCCATCCTTTATTGCATTCTCCTTTGCATTCTTGCATCTTTTACTACAAAACTGCTGGAATATCCGTGAGTCAGAACTTTGTAAGCATCATTGCCTCGGTGACTCTTAACTCCAGTCCGGTCCAATTACGCATAATAGTTCTTCCCCGAGTCGGTCAAGATCTTCTTAGTGCCGATATTCATCGTCTTTGCTTTAACTTGCACATTCTTGGGAACCGAAAGTCTTTGTTGAGTCGCAGTGTACTGCAACATCTCCTAAGCAAGCCTAGGAAGAGGAGAACGCAAGGGAGCAAGAAGAACCAAGGTAGCCGTTGTCTTTCTTTGAGCCGCTTGTGTTTTCAAACTTGAGCATAACCAACGGTATTGTATTTTCAAATTTTGATGCTCTGTCTTGCATGAAATGCCATGAACTGATGATAAGTGAATGAGTGTGTGCCGACCTATATGCATATATGAATGAGCTGATAAAGCCATCTGTGAGACCCTGTTGTGCTCCAATCCATCCCCTGCTGCTGTAGAGGCTGAGATACAACTGGGTAACCTGTGCCGTTTAGCCGCAAGTCTGTGTAATACCCTGCTGTGGCCTGTTGAGACCTGTGAGCCAAACTCCAGCCCCTGAGCTGTTGAGCTTGTGCTGCCTCTTGGAAAGCTGACATCTGCTAGCCCTTGTTGTATCTCGCCTGTGTCTGTGAACTCCGGCACCCCGAAGTCGTGGTTGAGCTGCGAATTATGCTCTAACTCTCCACTTCAAGGCTGCGAGTTGAGCCATTGTCTATCTGTCTTTGTGAATGTTTTCTTATGTTGTTGAGAAATTGGGTCATTTAATTGTGAGTTGTTATGTTTCGTGCTTGGCCCCGACCTGTGGTCGCACTTGATCTGTCTTTGTGCTAGCATTAGGCCGCAAGCACTAAGTCGTGCTTTGCCAATCTGTCGAATGGTGTGAGTTTGTCTTTGCTAAGCACTACTAGACTTATTGCCGTGTCTTTGTGCTTGTTCTTCTCGCCAAACTGTGCATTCTCCAAAACATCTCTCATATGTGCTTAATCCGTGTGTCTTTGCTACTTTTGTGAATTGTATATCACCGTGTTTGTGAGATACTAAGATGTCTTGTGTGGTTTCAAGAATAGAAGCACTACGGGTGCTTAGTCCCGTGAGAAAATCTATCAATTTGTGCTGAGTCTCATGTTACCCCGTGTGTGAATTTGCCTACATGTGGAGAGCTTGAGCTGTTCTCGGTGTGCCAATCTCTGCCAATCCCTGGGTTGCCAACTGCTGACCAAACTAAACCCCAAATTGATGGGCTTTGCACATAACAATTGAGCCCAATAAACAAAACTGTGCATATGAGGTGAAAACCAACCCTTGGGCTCAACATAAACTGAACCTGCCGAGCCCATAGTCTGCTGGGCTGATCAACACAACCTTGGCCGCAACCAAACCGAGCCAGTCCGGGGCTGTACCCCTTTTCACTGGGCTGCACATGTTAACCTAACTTGGGCTTACACCAAAACTCAGCCCAACTCAATTCATTTCTGGGCTATACTTTTTCAAACACAACATAGGCTTTGCACACAATTACTGGGCTTCAAACAACCAATCCCATAAAAACCAAACAACCAATCCCATGAAAACCAAACAACAAACCCAACAAACCAAAAACCCAATAAACCAAACTTAGTCCACTACAACTGGGCTTTGAGTTCAATTTGAGAGCTAAATCATGTCAGGATTTTGGTCTGCATCCGGGGATTCAAATAAATCCCTTAGAGAGCTTGCTTACGGGCATCTTTCACAGGATGAACACCCCTACCATAGTGATTTTAGGGCATATTATGAGCCTTCTCAGGGCCCTGACCTTGAGTACTCATACCCTAACCATCATGAGCACATGTATCGATCACCACAGTGGGGAGTTGAACAATTTTATACTCCCCGACTCCTTGTCTACAATCACTAATGGAAACTCTCATGGAGCAAAATTCTAGGCTTGAACTGAATGCAATACATGACCATCCATATAGCAACATGCATGATCATCCCTTCTCTAGTGAACCATGTGCACAACCATTTAATGATTATTCATATGAAACATGCATACCCACAATTGAAGACTCTCCCTCCATTGAACAATGTCACATGTTCTTAAAGATGAACCGGATTCATTTAGAAAAAGAAGAATGGAAGGCAGTTCATGATAAAATGATTATTGTCCCTAATAAAGAAAATCTAGAAAATAGTGTTTCTCTTCCTACTCATGCAACTAACACTGAATATGAACCTAATCTAGAGGAAAATGAGTACACTAGAAATGCTAATAGGGAAATGCATTTTTGTTATGATGATGATGATGATGAATATGATATGTTAGAAGAGCATGTGCATGCGAGAAAATATGATGGAATCTTTTGGTTCGAGAGGCGTTAGGCGTCTCTTTCCGTGAACCCTATGAATGATACCTCTTCTAACATTCATATATGTGATATGGATTACGAGCTTGGCTTTGTGAAATTCTTCGGTGAATGTGAGCATGCTTCACAACTTGTTTGTGACTTAGGACAGGATGAATCTTCGTTGACACTAATGTTCTTTTGGATCATGATATTATTGTTGTGTCGATTCCACCCCATATCACAATATGTTGCCCGCTCTGATGATTATGACTTGGTGATTGATGAATTGTTCTATGCTGGTGAACATGATTTACCCTTTTCTGACCTTAGGAAAGTGTGATGGTACAAATGATTTTATACATGAAAATAACTTAGATGTACCTAACCTCTCTCCCGAGTCACAAATTGATACTCCTCCACCAAACCTAGGTGTAGTTTGTCACAAAAATTGCAAAACCAACTTTTCGATAATGCCTAACTTAGGCCTAGAACTTTGTGCTTCCCAAGTCCTCTTGGACTATTTTGCATCAAAGTATAACACTCTTAAGGAGCCACATTTGGAATATGTATGTCCTTTTGTAATTAGCAAAACTCATTTTGAGTTAGACCTTTTGCATGATGTACCTTTAAAATTGCAAGATTTTGTTCTCACAAACACACCCGTTCACAAATTTAGGTTTGGGGGAAACTCCTTCACATCTGCAGTCTTACTTGCACTCTCTTGTTATATCTTGTGTAAGGTCATTGATGTTTGTATATATTTTCTATTGGGTTGATCCTCAACTCTTTAGATTGTTAGTTTATGGTGAATTTTTGTATATAATCCAAGTAGGACTTGTTAAATTTTCTTTTCTTGATTCGGTTGAGTCTTCTTGCACATATATTATGCTAACCCGATATGATCTCCGTTGAGAATATTGGATTCTAGCCTTGACGAATGAAGCTCAACCTTGCTCCCCCGCCGACATCCTAATCTCTTCCCTTTTATCTTATCGGATAGTTCTCGTGGTACGTGATTGTTTAAATTTTTCCTATCTCGTGACACATTGAGGACAATGTTTGATTTAGGTTTGGGGGTGCATTTGCATTTAGAGTTTTTAGTTTTTATTTTGCATTTAGAGTTTTTAGTCTTTTATTTTACCTTTTATTTTCAAAAAAAAAAAAAAAAAAAAAAAAAAAAAAAAAACTCTTTTTGTAAAACCTCCAACTTTAGAGATTTTAGAGTCACTAGCATGCTTTTAGCTATGTTTACATAGAGATTCTGACCGAAATAACAGAACTTGGAAGTACCGGAGAACACAATCGGGTTTCTTAGTTGATTAGAGCGTTAAAGTTGGATTTAACCATACCGGAGGGCGAATTAGGTGTTGTTTAGATATTCGGTAGTAGAATTGTGATCACCCATAGTGGAGACTACCCATTTTACATCAAGCGAGGTACCGACCTTCACTCTTTGTGACTTTCTAGAAAAGCTTTTAGAGTGTGTGTCACCGTACGTCAATTCCGGGTAGGAATGGTGAGCTACCCAACTTCGCACCACTTTCAGCACTACTTTTGATCTCTTGAGTGCTAATTCCGTCAATCATGAGGGTGACGTCTAAAGATGAAAACTCCTTCTAAATATCGATTTGCAGTTAGCATCTCTCTCTCTCTCAATCAGCAAGACCCATAGAAACACATCATCGTCAGCAAGCGGAGCATTAGCAGAATATTGAAAGAAAAGTTGAGATAGTCCAAGGTTTATGTGCAACAAAGAAAAGAAAATAGGATGAGAATTAATAAAATTTATAAAATCAAGACAATACAAGTTGTGGAAAAATTGAGTGATAAAGTCCTTTGTCCATGGAGTTAGTTGTTTCATTATTTGTATTTGTATTTTTATTTTCACCTATTATATAAAAAAAAAAAAAAAAAAAAAAAAAAAAAAAAAAAATTTTAGTTTATTTTCTTAGTTTTGATACCACCATGGTAAAAAAGAATTAAAAAAGAAAAAATCCAAACAACAAGGAATTTGAGTAGAAAAGTCAAAAATTGTCAAGTTTTGTGAAGTTTAGAAGTTCGTCATCAACAAGTGAAGACCGAAGAGTGAAGACGTTTCTATGGTTTCTTATGAGAGAGTGATATTAATTGTCGATCGGGTGAAAAGGTAGTGAGTACTCCCACCCCTTGCTAATGGTTGATTTTCCTTTCTTAGAGATCATCAGAAAAAATTCTTTTTGTCCACACCTCTGTGGAGTCTCCGGATTTTATTTCGAAAGGTCATCCTTCTTACCTACAACGTGTGCGGGATTTCTCTCTTTATTCCTGCCGCACACATGAGAGACTAAAAAGCGATCTTTTTGAGTGCAATTATCATAAAACCCTAATAGTGAGGCGAAGTCGAGGCTTATGATCACAATCGAATCCGAATTCTTTCATATGGTATGGTTACTTCTCGCTCAGCACTTAAGGATGAGAATGCGTTCTTTGGTAGTTCTAACTTCATTGCTAGCATGCGAAACTCTATGTACTCATAGCTTCTAGGATGCTTGAGACTCTTTACACTCTAAAGTTGGAGAAGGTTTTGTGGGTACACCTCTGGTAAACCCTCACGAGACTACAACTCGTCCACTAGGGACACCTAGGGGTTTAAAGGCTTAGTGCATACGCTAAATGCATTCGAGACCTACGACGGTGGTATATTTAGGATTTCTTCATTTCTGTTTCACTTGAGGACAAGTAAAATTCGGGTTTGGGGGTATTTGATGAGTGCCAAATAGTGCATATTTATACACCTTTTTATTGGCATTTTACTCATCTTTTGCGCTCAAGAATCGATATTATCCTGCATTCTACGAGTTTTCCTTGTTTTCAAGAATAAATATTTGTATTAATTAATTTTGTGTTTTTAGGTAATAAATAAAGCTCGAAGAAACTGAGGAGCCCAAAGAGCGAAGAATTGGAGTCAAGCGTCTATGGAGCAGATAGCCAAAGCCCGCGCGCAAATCAGTTGCAACCCAACAAGGAAGACATGGGCTTGAGCTGGAGCAACCCGCGACCCGGATCCGAGCCCGTCCACTCCAAACCGTTGAGATCTCTCTCATCCACATCCTACGGTCGCTACAGCCGCCTCATCAACCCTCGATGTACTCGCGCAACACCAGATCGCTCCAAAAACCGGCTACCTCTCTCAGCCGTTAAGATCTTCTCCAACCAATTCGACGCTCGCTCCATCAGTCTCATCAAAGCTTGATGTTCATGCCTCACAAACAAAATCCCTAACCCTATACTACCCACTCGACCAACCCTATTCTCAACTTCATTTTCTCTTTCTTCTTCTCCTCCCTCACCCCCGACACACAGGCGAGCTCGCAAAACCCTCCGCCACCATCTCTCCTTCTCCTCTTCCTCGTCACCATCACCCCTCCACACTACCTACCGCACCACCAACTACCACACCTTCTCCATCACTCTTCCTCGAGTTATCTTTCTCTTAGCTTCTCAAGACCCTAGAAGCTAGTTTAAAGATAACTAGAAGTTAGGGTTGTTCACCTAATCAAACCAAGAGGAGTTAGAGCGACTAGACGAAGGGAAAGGCGATTCAGAGTATGGGTTGTGTTATTTTTCAATTATTTTCACTTTTTAAAGAAATTAGGGTTTGGTTGAATTGCATGTATAAATAGAGGAGTAGAGAGTGAAATTGGTTACGCCTGGATTAGCCAGAGCAGTCACTAGGTTAATTTTGTTCTCTGTTATGTTAATTTGATGTTTTAATTTAATTGTTAGGTCTCCATGAAACCCTAATTTACAACCGTGTTCTTCATGATTCATGTATTGTCTTGAATGCTTTGAATATTTTCTAGGATAGAATTAATCTTAGTACACAATACTTTGCTCTCACAGTGCATACCAACGCCATGGATGCACTGTAGTTTGATTCCCACTGTATTCATTGTGCTGCGACTCATGCTTAGAATCCAATGTTTATCTATAGATTAATTGTACTTTAGCTAGACAGTTAATACTTAGGATGAATACCTTAGTTGTGATTAATTCTTCTATTGGTGAAACACCTTAGGTAAGAGGTAGAATTGACACTTCTCCCTTATCCGTTACAAGGGCAAGAATAATACAATGAGCTAAAGACACAATGTAAATCAGTGGCAGATTGAAAGACCCTAATGCTCTTTAATTTATATCTTTTATCTTAGTTTAGTTCATCACATTCAAACTCAGCCGTTTCGGCAACCAAAATATCTTTGTTACATTTTGTCACTTGTTATCACTAGAACTCAGTAGTTACCAAGCCGTAGAATCAACTAGAGCACACCCTCGTCTCTGTGGATCGACCCGTACTTGCCGCGTCTCCAATAGACGCCGTGCACTTGCGGTATAACCCGTAGGCCATAAAATTTACTCATCTTCCAGGCCTATCAATACACAATACTCAGAAAATACTTGCTAGCTTTCCATTTGTTAGCCTTCCCACTTTTCTGATACAAGTCGTAGTAACACAACTACTCTTCCATATCAACTATTCTGGTCTCATCACTTTCCTTGCTTCCCTTCCCAAAACCAACCCATTCTCCTTCACTTTGTGACTGAAGCAAGTCTGGAACGGCCATTTCTTGGTTTAGGCCGGACTTGTACAGATTGATCTCTCGAATCTAAAGTACTCCCTTGCAGTACATTATTTAGGGTTTAAGTTTCTCACCCGTACACCCAAAATTACTGAAATCAGCAGAAACCATTTTCATCTACAAACAGCAGGGTCTGCTGCGACTCCCTCATTGCTAATAAGATGACCAAGATATTCAAGTTTATGCTGACCAAAACTATATTTACTGCGTTTAGAAAGGAGTGAATGTTGTTGTAGAATAGCCAGGGTGATACGAAGGTGTGTGCAATGAGATTCTAAGTCGGGGCTATAGACTAGTATGTCATCGAAAAATACAAGGATAAATTTCCTAAGATAAGGTTTGAAGATGTCATTCATAAGTGATTGAAAAGTGGCCGGGGCATTAGTCAGCCCAAATGGCATGACACGAAACTCAAAATGACCATGGTGTGTATGGAAAGCAGTTTTATGTACATCTGCAGGGTGTACTCGTATCCGGAGGTACCCAGATCGAAGGTCTATCTTTGAGAAAAAGGTAGAGCCATGAAACTCAGCAAGCAACTCATCAATGAGAGGGATTGGGTACTTATCTTTTATAGTAATCGAGTTGAGCTTACGATAATCCACGCAAAAACGCCAGTCACCATCCTTTTTCTTGACCAATAGCACCTGGGAAAGAGAACGGGCTGTGGCTAGGTTGAATGACTCCAGCAGTGAGCATCTCTTGCACTGTCTCTCAATCACAGATTTCTACACAAATGGAACTACGTAGGGCCGTTGATTTGGTGGAACTGAGTTAGGTAGTAACAGAATATGGTAATCATGGGCCTTCTCTGGTGGAAGTGAGTTGGGCAGTTGAAACACCGAAGAAACTCTTCCAAGACCTCTATAATTGGAGCAGCAATATCATGTGAAGTAACGGCACCTGATATAGAAGATAACTGACCAAACCAACTGGTTCACCGCTGCGAAGTAGTTTCCTAAATGCTTTGCACGACATAAGAGATATACGAGCTGCGTCTTCCTTGTGACCCACTAGTTCAATATCTTGTCCTCGATGCTAAAATTGAATCGTTAACTTCTTGAAATCAAACAACATTGTCTCAATTCACGCATCCAATCCACACCTAGAACCATATCGCAGCCACCTAAATCAAGAAGGTGCAAGTCATGAGAAAATGTGTGAACTTGCATGTAAACCTGTGGCATTTGGCTTGACTCAAAGATTTTGTTGCCATCACCTAAAGACTTGGAGAGTCTGAGTTATGTGACAGTGTAACCACACCGTTGTTCTGCTGATGGGTTGAGAAACCTGTGGGTGCTACCACTGTCTACCAGAATAGTCAACCCTTGTGTTTTAACTTGTCCTCGAAGCTTGATAGTGGTATGAGAAATGTTAACATCTAGTACATGAACTGATATTTCCATCTCTTCCTCCAATTCCACAATAGTAGGACTAGAGCCATCTGCTATATCACCAGCTTGCAGTCCTTCCTCTTCATCGACCACAATCATGTATAATCTTGTTTGTTACACTTATTCCCTTTGATGTAAAATTCATCGCAGCTTCTAGCAGAGCCCTTTTTTACGCTTTGCTCTCATCTCAGAATATGTAAGCTTTTGTACTGGTGGTAACTTAGGACTGGTAGTGGGGCTAGTAATCGTTGGTGTAGTAACCAATGGAGTGACAGCAGATGCCATGGCGGATATAGATACCTTTATCCCGATAAGCAAACTTATTGGTAACCCTTGGCTGATTCTTAACAGCCCTATCCATGATACATTCTTGTCTCCTAGCTAGGAAAATAGCTTGCTGTAATGTGGTAGGAGTGAAAATTTGAACTACCATCCTTATATCTTCTTTAAGGCCACTAATAAAGCTATGAATGAAAGACTCTTCGATCGAGAGATGGATTCTTAGCTAACATCAAAGCTTTTAATTCTTCAAATTGTTCTTGATATTCTAAAACTGTATTAATCTGATCAAGTTTGTTAAATTCTTCTATAACATTATCATGACCTAATTCCTGAAATCTAGTATAGACATCTATAATGAAATCTTCCCAATAAAGAGAGCCTTTACCTGCCTGATAGTCCTGAAACCATACATCAGCTTTGCCATCCAAATATAGAGTATCCATATGTACCTTTTGTTCATCATTCATCTGATGAAGGAAGAAATATTTCTTGCACTTCTTAATCCAAGCTCTAGGGTTGGTGCCGTCAAAACAAGGAAAATCAACTTTAGGTCTGTAATTGGAGAATTGACCTTCACCCAGCTGATGATTTGGGATAACCTGGTGAGAATGAAAAGATTTGTATCCCTGTGATCTTTTGCCCGCAAAATAATCGGGATCCATCACCGCTTGCCTCCGCCGTGGTGGTTATCCGGAAATACAATAGATCTATCGAGAAGCGATTTGCAATTTCTTGTCGATTGAAGTTTGGTCGATCTGAAGAAGTTGCAATTGATTATCGATATCATCTTTCATCGCCTTCATATCACCTTTAACGAGACTTCAATGATTTAACTTCATCACTTAAATATCTCAATTTCACACTCAATTTCTTAGTTAAATCATCTAATAACTTCAATCTGGTACCGTCTGCCATAATCATGGGATCGAACTTATCTGATACCAATTGTAGTGATCTACACTACAAACGATTGATAAAACTCAACCTACAGGATCTACTCTGCAGGATTGAAAGTAAACCTCAAAGAGGCAGAGAAGAACAAAAAAAAAAACTCTAATTTTCGATTGAAAGAACAACAGTTGAAAGCATTCTCAACATATTAGGTTTTACAAATGGCACATGTGCCATCAACACTCACACACTACTAACTACTAAATACACCGGTTTGCTAATAGGGGTTGCCCTCTAACAGGGGATATGACATAACCTTCTTTGCACGTTCCACTTGTGGAATAGTGTTAAAGCTAAGTGCATGCGCATTGTCCGTCCAACCAAAAATGCGAAATGAATAGAATAAAGAAACTACCGTTACATCAACAAGAGGAAGCCAAGGAGAAATATAAGAAGGATGACAAGTTGGCGGAACTAAAATGGGATAGTTTCAAAATGGAGTGGAGAGCCTTGATACATTCTATCACCGTGGATGAATATGAGGATATATCTCGTATGTTAGTGGCTCATTGGAAAAGAAGTTATCCAAGTGTTGTGAAGTATTTGTTGGATAATTGATTGGATCCGCACAAAGAGAAGTTTGTAACGGCGTTCACTAACCAATATAGGCACTTTGACAACCAAGCTACAAGTACGTCGGAGTCATCTCACAACCGGTTGAAGAAGAAACTTCATAGTTGTAATGGTGGGTTAGTTACGTTATTCGAAGCCATGGATGCATATTTCCGCCGTGATCACGATAGAGTTACGGAGTCTTTTGAAAAAAAGCAAAAGTAAACTGCACACCAAATGGTTGGGAAATGCGTGGCTAAGGGGAATTACATTTCAAGTTTCGCACCGCGCAATTGATAAGATAATGTATGAAGTACAACATTTTAAATTGGGGGATTATGAAGAAGAGTGTGTTTGTCCAAACATGACAATTTTGGGACTCCCATGTCGGCATGTTATAGCCACATACCAAGACAAAGTGATCCGGATTCAAGATGTTGATCCCTTTTGGAAATAATTATTATTCCGTGAAACAATAATTGATCAAGATTTTGGAGGAACGTTTGGCGATACCGAGATTGGAAAAGCTCTACCCGAGAAATATGCTACACTAACCTCGGGCCAAAGGCAAATATGGTTGAGTAACTTGAGAGATTTCGTATATCCACAACTTATGTTTGATATCAAGGAACCACCAAAGGGGAAGAGCAAGGGGAGGCCTCGTACTAAAAAAAATAAGTACGTAGGAAATAAAAAGCAAGGGAATAAACGGAAGAATCAAAGAAAAGAGATCCTTCGGGTTATGAATGGTTGAGAAAGGAATATGAAGCGGAGGATGAGATGGAAGAGGATGATGTTCAAGTAGAAATAAACGAAAAGACGTCAAGCGGATAAAGGAGAACCAAGCCGTCGAAATGTACAACAAAAATGTATCGAGCTTCCTACTCAAGAAAGTGCAACAAGCAAAATTGATGTTTAAGGAAAAGGTCCGGTATTTTGCTCCAAAGAAAAACAAAGAAGCAAAATTGATGTTAAAGGAAAAGGTACGGTATTTCACTCCAAATAACCATAAAGAAGCAAAGTTGTTATTAAAGGAAATGGTTGCAAAGAAAGTGGAAAAAAAAGATGATGGATTTAAGGGTAAAGGTTCCTATGTCGGTCCCCGAGGCTTCCTCCCAAGATAGTTCAATAAAAAGACTTGTTTGTAAAGTTGGTGTTAAAAAAATTAGCAAGGAACAATGGAAAGAGTCCGATGGTTGAAAAATTAAATCAAGTGGTGAGAATGAGAAGTAGACGATTCATATAAAAAGGAGTGCCTAAACCACCACCTAGAAATGAGAATGGTCGATATAGCCGGAACCATTATATTCTCTATGAATATTACCTTCGTTTTTCCTCGACTATATTCGTGATTATATCAAGGCCACGGAGGATGTTCATGGTGATGGGAATTGTGGTTACCATGTCTTCGTGGATCAACTTGGACCCTTTGAAGACGCGAAAGGGTGGGTTTGTGACCAAGTTACTTACGTAAGGCAAAAATGCTTAATGGAACTACGTGGTCACCGCGACTTCTATAAGCCGATGATGAGAGTTGAAAGATACGAAACTGGTGAGGTGTTAAATGAGAGCTTCGCGGAAATGGAGAGGCGGTTAACCGGCAATATATGTTTGACAAGCGAATATTGGATGCACATGCATATATGTGGCCAACTACTCGCCAACGCATTCAATTATGTCATTCATTTAATCTCTAGAGACATGATCCATACATTTGCACCAACAAGAATACCGTTTGACGAAGATTTGTCAACAACAAAAACAGTTGTCATGGGGCACGTGGAATGAAATCATTACATCGGCCTCCGATTGAAATAAGGAAGACCATTACCTCCATTGTGGAAGGAATTTGATTGTGACGGTGAACTCCCCAAGTCTTGGTGCAAGCGATTTGAGGAAAGGATTGTGGAAGGCCATAATGTTGTCTAGGCCATCCCAATTCATAGTTATGACCGATGATGAAGAGGATGCTTAAATGTTTTCAAGTCTTGGTGAAATACATTTTATATTTTGTATTTTGGTATTTTTGACTAAATGTGATATGATTAAATGTGACAATATCATATCCATTTGATTAGATAATGTATGAAGTATTTTGTTCACCAACATATCTATTTGATTAGCTAATATGAGTATAAATCAAGGTTTCAGGGTTAATTACGGTTGGTAACAAGAACATACTTACCAACCGTAAGTAGACTCAGAAACACATTCTAACTGCCATTGTTATTTACGGTTGGTAACCATAATATAATTACCAACCTTAACTTACACTGAAAACAAGAGCCAAGTAGATATAAGTCATTTAAAACCATTAAACCATCTTCATTACTAAACCAACATTACAACCATTAAACCATTACCAATATAAATGACATTACAACTCATTTTCTTTCATGCGACTTAAAAGGATACTAATTTCCAGGCCTACGAGTGCGATAGAAGTCTTTAAGGATGTTGAAATGAGGTAAGTATTGAAAACTCGACCTTTTTCATCGTCTCCATTCTTGAATATAGCTCTCTAAAACTTCAGCGTCAGTTTCACCCCTTAATCGTATTTCACCCATAATACGAACTAATGCCATAAATTCTTTAACGTTATCCCGAATAGTTCTGTAAAGACCCTCAAGCTCGTCAACGCTATTTGTCTGTTCTAGCGATGATCAAGAGATGATTTAGCCGTTAATGACTCGATTAGATAATATAAATTTTATTTAATTGAAATTAATCTAACAAGGCTCTAGTTATAAAATTAGTACCACTCGATAGATCTTGAAAAGTAAGGCAAAATGGACTACTCAAACATGGCATTCGGATACCTACGAAGAAGATATCATTGGATTAGTACGAAAGGTAAAATTGTCATTTCACGGATAAACCGCCCACAAATTGCCCTTAACCATTTCTTGGGTGCCTTTATTATTTTGGTTGGCCTTATCACCAAAACGTGTCGAGAGAAGCTCATATCTTCTCTTCGCTTCTTCTTTCTTCTTCTTCTTTCTTTTCTTCTTTGTTTCTTCTCGGTAGTAAGTGAGTGATGAAATTGAGTTTTGATTTGAGAGAGAGAGAGTGATAGACAATCGATGAAATAGAGCAGATGAGCTTGGAGGTGTACTGATGTTGATGAAGAGATGAGAGGGGAGTTGATTCATGGTCAAACAGAGCTAGGGCTTCATCTAATTTTGAGGTTGTTTAGAGTAGGATAAGTTTACTGGGCCGATGATTGATGAGAATCAAGAGGGGTTGTTGTTGAAATATCGATTGGAGGCTATTTTGTTGAGGAATCACAAAATCATGTAAATTAGGGTTCCTGAATTTGAAGTTTAAATTGTATGGATTTGATTGAGTTTGCTTTATGATTTTGTTATGAATTATTGGTTTATTATATGGGTTTATCTTCTTTTTGAGTTAGAGTTGTTAGGATAGTCAGAGAACTAGAATTTCCTGTGTTGTGTTGTGGTATTATTGGCTAGATTAGAAATTAGGGTTCATGATAAATATGAAGATGAATTGGTTATCGTTGGTAGGTTGTGAAAAGATGTTGGTCATAAACTGTAAGGGTTTGGTGTTTGTTTGGAAGAGACTAAGGATTGAAGCTGCAGGTGGAGCTGTAAGTTATAATGGAGGTGGTTTTAGATGATGTAAATGGGTCTGGTGGTATGAATTTACATGAAGGAATAAAAATTGGAGTTGTTTGTGAGATGATGGAATTGTATCGAGTTTCAACTGAACTTTATAAGAATGAAGAGTGCATGGCCATGGTATGAAGTTGAAACTTTGTAGCGTTGAACTGAATTGGGTTGAAGAAGTTCATTGCTTAACTGCAATTGTGAAGATATGGTTGTGAAGGTGATGGTATGAGAACTAATGCTGATGAGAAGAATGTTAGAGTGTTGGTTGAGCTGAATTGATGGGTACTTGGTGTTGAATGGGATTATAGATGAATGTTTAGGATTTTGCACAAAATATTGCAGGTTGGCTGAAACTGTGTCATTACAGCTGGAAATAAATCAGAATTATTGGGTGGTTTAAGTGGTTGCAGTTCATGGTAATTGTTGGTGGAGGAAGTTGTAATAGTGTTGAACTGAAGTGAATGGAATCAGTCCATGAATCAATTACAATTATTGTATTTTGAATCTGCAAATATGAACAAATGAAGATCTGAGATTACATGGTATGCGTCGATATTGTAAGGGGCTGTGATGTTTAGATTGATGTGATCCGACTAAGTTAGTATTGATGCTGTCAGGAAATCTATAGGGGATGTGTGAAATGTAATTGAAGTGAAGCTGTAATTGGTGTAAGAGTTGTAGATAAATGTACAAGCGGAATGGATGTTTGATATAATGAAGTTGCAGTTCATGGAGTCATGGAAATATAGTGTATGAATTGAAACAAGGAAGAGATAGCTAAGATGTGTACTTTTGCAAGGAAGTTAGAAATGCATTTGTTTAGTTTTGGCATGTTTGTGTTTGCATCTTGATTGTGCATTAGTATGTTTGGCCTGTGCAATGGCCTGTATCTGAACCCTGTTACCAGTCAGTTAGTATGACTCAGTTAGTCTGACTGAGTTAACTCTTTTGACCAGACTTTGACCCCTTTGACCAGTGGACCTTTGATAGGTGTACAATACACCGTTAATTATTATCTATTTGTTATGCTTTCTTTGCTATTTTTCTTGTAAATTATGTATTTTACGCGTGTTTTGAGTCTTATAGGTACTCTGGAGTCATACGGAGAAAAAGAAGAAGAAATCACCCAATTTGAGCAAAAAGGGAAAAATTATCATTTCATGGGCGAACACTATAGGGAACCGAGACAAGGCTAAGGAGAAACTGTTTTGGAGAAGTATTAAGGACAGCCATCTTATGTTAAGGAGCTGCTAGTTTGGGTAGCCCTTATCCAAAAGATGCGTGTGATGTTTAGCACCCAAACTTGGTGGTCCCTATCCCTGGGGTGGATAAATCCAACCCAATCTATAACCCTATATCGAGAGAGTTTTCTCTCATTCATACACAGAAAGTGAGAAATAAAAGCAGTCATGGCTGCTGTTGAGATCGAGAAATAATTCAGATCGAGATAAATCGAGAAATTGAAGGAGATAGAGCAGAGAGACGTTGTTCGAATTCGTTAGTCATGGCTGCTGATGAGAGATCGAGAAATTATGGCAGAGAAGATGTTAATAGAAGCAAATCATGGTGTTGGTCGCTGTAATTGATGAAACAGAGATGAGTCCGAGATTAGAAGGTGGAACTAGGGTTTCTGAGATGAATGTTGCTTCGACTAATGGTGGTATTGATTGGCTCGACAGAGAGGAAGAAATTGGGTTTTGCTATGATTCGAAGAACTGAGATCGGTGAATTACAGGGAGGAGATTGGTGTTGTTGATGGTCTGGTAACGAGAAGACCCTGATGCTGTTGATTTTTGTTGAATAAAGAAGATGGGTTTGATGAATTAGGCGAAGAATAATGGTGATGAAGTTGTTACTGAATCTGCAGTCGTTGAGTGGAGAAATTGGAAATGTTTTCATGTCACAGAGATGAGCAAAGGGGATCTGCTGTTGATTGTGTTAAGAATGGAGAATTAGAGATGGGTTTTGAGAGAATAAAATAACTCAACCGATGCTATTGATTTCATGGGAATGAGGCTGAGTTGCTGGTGAATCGGGAGCAGAATGAAAGAATCAGAGGACAAGATAATAGCTATCTGTGGCGCTGAGTTGATGGCAGAAACAAATGAAATAAATTGCAGTTGCTGAATTTTGTATAGATGAATGTTAGGATACAGGTTGTGCAGGAATTGAAGAAAAGTAAGGCCGGAATGTGGCCTAGAAACACCAGCAAACAAACGGAACTCTGCCAGATTTTCTTACTGGAGAGTTAACTCGATGAACTCGATGACCGATCCTTCCCTGCAACTCAGCTGAGTAAGATCCGATGGCTCGGTAAGACTCGGCGAGAAGGCGACTCAAGATGGGTGACTACTTCCCTTGACTCATTGGTGGACGCCTTGACCCGTTTGACCGTTACTTTAGACGGTGTCGTGACGGAATATTACGTCGACTGGAAAAGATTATACTACCGATAACCGGTGGTGACTATTCCGGTGATCCCAGTAATTTTCCGGCGGACCAAAATTGCAGAATTATGTGTGAGTTTCTCTCATGGATGTGAAGACTTGGGTTTGGAATTGGATGGAGAATTTGGCTCAAATTTGGAAAGAGAAGATGGAAGATTTGAGAAAGACTTGAACTTAAAGGAAAGGGGTTCTATTCCTTGGAAGATTTGGAGAAATTGTAGCCTATAAATAGAGAAGTTCTCTACATACTTCTTACACACCTTTTACACAACACTTCTGTTTTCTTTATTCTTTGTGTGAACTCCTTAACATGAGTAGCTAATTTTATTATTGATTGAGGTTGAATTCCTAGTTCTTAACATATGATTTGAGTTTTGTTTTCAATTCTATCTTGAAGTTTTTCACATGATTATCGTTTGTTGGTAGGGTGGGAAAAGTGTTTGCCCACGAATGTAACTAAGTGCACGAGTGCCTATTGGAGGCGGGGGCAAGTACGGGTCGATCCTCGGGAGATGGAGTGTGTAAGGTTGAGCGAGGCTTCACAAAAACGATTTTCTTGAGAAGTAACACAATTTAAGTTGGTTTTGGTGTCGATACGACTAATTGGAGTAGTGTTTGTAAACCAAGGTGACAAATGAGCACAAGGTGTTGTAAATTGTTGGTCGAGGGTTACTAGGATGGTCAATTCCACCCTCTAATCCTATGGTAAGGTAAAGCAAAGTCTCACTGTTCTTGTGCCTTCCTTGAAGGCCTTAAATGGAAGTTTGATTAACTAATTCTCCTTACTTACCCCTAGTATCAATGGTCTTCTTACGGTACCATTGATCACAGTGAGTTTAGTTCACTAGCTAACTTATAATCCTAAACATTATACATATCAAGAACATAATGAGAATCTAA
This sequence comes from Papaver armeniacum, assembly GCA_023531295.1. Taxonomy (NCBI): domain Eukaryota; kingdom Viridiplantae; phylum Streptophyta; class Magnoliopsida; order Ranunculales; family Papaveraceae; genus Papaver; species Papaver armeniacum. The sequence goes on along the minus strand of JAJJWW010006305.1, from coordinate 246 downwards.
TTAACTTCACATTGAATTAAAGGGTTTCACTTGCACCCTACTTAAGTGACTTAGAATATCATGCAAATCTTAAAACAAACTTGAAATTAAATTACAAATTAAAACCCTAAAAAGTTACTCCCTTCTCTCTCATGAAGAATACCTCCTTTTATACCTCACAATCACTCGAACTAGCAATTAAACAAAAAAACCCAAACCTCTTTCCTCTGCTAATTCGCTCGACTCCATTGATTTGATGTTGGAGAA